>JAGJRO010000870.1:0-11917 GCA_022832285.1 Lepidurus apus apus | reverse complement strand
CTTAGTGATTATGAGTTAAATTGTTTCAAATTCGTTGGCAAAATTTGTCTAATTATGTTTTTATTTTAAATAGGATTGAAGAGCACTGCAAAAGAGGCGGAGAACTGGCGTAAGTGAAGAAAAGCTGGTGCATACAATTTGAAAAGGTCGCGCTTGGGGTATGCCTTCTGAAGTTACGCAAGAAGCGTTGAGCAGCTCCTCTCCCATGAGGCGCAAGTGAGTAACCTTTGTATTCAGTAACGTGTGTATGTTTGTTGGAGTGTTGTTATTTTTTCCTTTTTTTTTGACGATTCTATGTTGTGCGGCGTCATGGGAATTAGGTAGTAGATTGGTTTTGCTTTTTGGTTAAGAGTTAGTTTTTTGTGTGTAGGGTATTTTTTTGGGACAAAACTTACCTGACACATTTTTTTAACTCTTTTCTTTCGCACTGGAAACACCTCAATACAATTCACAAACCAACAACAATGACAAAGGGATGAACAATGAAAAAAAAACGTACACCCAACTTATCATGCACATATGTACCCTACAAGATAAATTAGCGTGTCTTGTGGGCCAAAAGGTTCAACCGAGTTAGTGCTCTTGCCTCTGGTAAAATTCGCTTATCTGCCTCCCCCAAACACCACCCCAAAATTATACACCCCCTTATGGCGAGAACCGAGCTAGGCTCATCCCCCCACCCTCCCAATCACGAGCTAAAATTCGAACCGATACTATAAGCTGTCCCAGTCATAGACTGGCACAGCTAACAACACATTTATAACCACGGATGCCTTACAATATTTTTGTGAGTTCTCTCTCACAACGAAGCTGGGTTAATTCCAGTGCCGTGCTAATAATAAAAAAATAGCTTCTTCGACAGGTGTGAAATAAACATAACCGATTTATTGTAGTCCATCAGTTTGCTTTAAAAGGCCTGTTTTGAAAGCTTTTTAAACAATTTTTATATAAAAAAATAAGATTTAGTTCCGTTATGGAAAATCTAAATTCCACTTCTTGATCTATGTTTCGCTTTTGACATTTTCGCATTTCGCATTTGAGTCACACCCAACTGTTTCATGCTCCACCCCCTAACAGCCCACAAAAACGGCATTTTGTTGGAAAACTTTAGCAAAAACATAACTTCATGTTGAAAACAGGAAAACATTATTTTTTTAAGATTTGAAATAAGCATATAAGTTCAGGATGGATTTGCCCAAGCCCCCAGAAGGTTTGTGCTTTAATTGCGTTAAAATAAATGTAATTTAAATGTCTTTATCTTATGCTCATGCTGTTTATCTAGATCAAGAGTTGCGGAATATTATTGACAAGTTAGCGCAGTTTGTGGCAAGGAATGGCCCCGAGTTTGAGCTCATGACCAAAAATAAGCAGCGAGATAACCCAAGATTTGGATTCTTATTTGGTGGCGAACATTATGCGTATTACCAGTATCGAGTTACTTCTGAACAAGCGCGTAATTTACTTTTAAATACACAATTTACTAATAAAGCTTCTAATTAAATGCTACGTTCTCTAGTTTTCAAACAGCGCCAAAACCAGAGCCAAGCCCTCAACCCAAGCATGCCCTTAAGCTACCCTGGCCTTCCCCCTTCCCAATCTGCACCTCCTCAGCTTCCTGGTTTCAATCCTGCAAATTCCGTTGTGATGCCCAGTCAAGCTCCTTCAATGCCGAATAACTGGCCTTCTCCTACCGCTGCACCTGCCTATCAAGCCCCTCGACCAGCTCTTCCTATTCCCACTGTGGATATTTCGGGACTCCAAGCCACCCGAGAGTCTATTGTCCAACAGCGGAGTCAATTACAAGAGCAAATCCAGCAGAGCGAACAGAATTTGTCTGCTCAACAACAAGTACGCATACATGGCTTCAACGCTAAAGCTAAACAGCTCAATCGTAGGTACTGGCCAGCCAACAGCAAGCTAAGGCCGAAGAAGCTATTCGCCGTGCCCATGAGGCCCAAGTGGCGAAAGATGCTCAAGAACTGGGCGTGAATTTGGTTGAATTGGAGCACCTTTTGCATCCAATCCTGGAAAGCTGCACCAAAGATTCAATTTCCCATGGCAAAGCCTGGATTTTCAACCATACACACCAACATCTTCACCATCCAGTGATCGCGCAATATCTCCTTCTTAAGTCAGTTTCCTTTATTTTATTTAGTATAATTTTAAGATTTTTCCCTCGTTTTTCTTTAGGGCCACGTCACCAGCTGCTCCGTTTTCGCATAAGTTACATCTCATTTACTTGCTCAACGATGTTTTACACCATTGGTAATATCCATAGTTATTATTTTCCCTTTTTGTGAATTGTCTTCATGTTTTAGTGCGAGGAAACAAGCTGATCAGCTTAAGAATCACCTGGAGTCTGTCGTAGCGCCCATGTTTTGCTACGCGGCTCTTAACATCAGCGAAGAGCAGAACGTAAAATTAGATAAAGTAAAAATACTCTATAATCTAGAAATGTATCCGTTGTGTCTAGTATTCCATTTGTTTGGCATTAGCTTCTAGGCATTTGGGAAGGCAAAACCATGTACTTCAACCCAGGAATGTTGCAAAGCTTAAAAAGCCCTCAACAAACCTGGTCAGAGTATCAAGCTGGACTTGGAAGCAAATTTGCGTTAGCTGCTACCACCGCCGCAGCTTCAGTTCAGCAAACTTTAGACCAGTACTGTTCCCAGCACCAAGCTTTTGTCCAGCATGCATCGCAACAAATTCAGGTAAAAACCAATCCAAACGGAAGTTATTTTTCTGGCTCAAACTCCAGTCCACTTTTTAGCAAATGGACCAGCAAAAAGCACTACTGGAGAAGCAAATTCAAGCAGCTTTGGCTCCGCCTCTGCCTTTGCCTCGAGCAGAACCGCCCACCAGTAATTATAATGCGTTCCCTCCTTCCCCTATGCCGTCAGGTAGCCAACAAAATTCCCACTGCCGTAAGCCAGTTTATATAATCGACTGTCTTGCGTAAATAGGACCCCTTATTGATATAAGCCGCCCTCCGCCTGGTTTTGCCCCTCCCGAAACCACGCCCCAAATGTTGCATGCTCCTTACGATGGCATGGAACCCGCTGTACCTTATTACGAGCTTCCAGCAGGCTTGATGGTCCCGTTAGTAAAAGTAAGTAATAAAATGATCGTCCGCATTTGCTAATAAGATACAAACAGTTGGACGACAGCGAGTTTAAGCCGCTGAAACCTGAAGATATCCGTCTGCCGCCTCCTGTGCCTCCATCCGATCGACTGATCCAAGCCATGGAGATGTTTTACGCTCCGCCTTCTCATGATCGTCCTCGGAATGCGTAACATTACTTTTTTTATTTATTTCGAATTGAAAATAGCCTAATAGGTTCATTCTTTAGGGAAGGATGGGAGCAGCTGGGATTGTACGAGTACTATAAAGCAAAAGCGAGTGCCAAACGACAAAAAGACTTGGATATTGCCGAGGGTAGACGGGCCAAGTCGCCGACTCCGCCCCCCATTGTTATGGAAACTGGATTATCCCAATCGGATTCCAAGAGAGGGAGCAAAAGTCCTATTCGTAAACGCTATAGAAGGTAGAATTGCACATGGCATTGTTAAATATACTAATGGTTTGCGAACTTGAGCAGTGTATCTCCAGATGACACCAAAGTACCCTCACCACAGCCTGAGCACGAGCGTGGGCGTTCTCGGTCACGGTCAAGATCCAAGTCAGGTTCTCGGTCCACGTCGCCCTACTCTATGCCGTCCTTTTTGCGAGGTAGCCCTCAACGTAGTCCTACTCCGCCATCCTTTGGGTACAAATCACCTGTTTAGCTCAAGTTTTTTGCATTAAAACGTGTTTTTTCTGTCCTTTAGGATGAGCAAACCTGCCTTTCAAAAGATCGATGAAACCAATAAGGGTCATCAGTTGTTAAAGAAGATGGGCTGGGGTGGAACAGGCTTGGGATCTCAAGAACAGGGCATTGCTGAGCCTATTTCGGGTGGAGAGGTATTTTCGATGTCTGAAATGTAAGAATTTGGGGTTGATTTGCACTTGTTTCAGGTACGAGATCGTACGGATATGTATAAGGGCGTAGGAATGAACATGAATGATCCTTTCGAGAGCTTTCGGAAGAACAGGGGCCAGGCGTTCATCCATCGCATGAAAGCGCGTGCGGAAGAACGTGCAGCCTTGTTCAAAGAGGACTAATCGGCTCAAAAAAAATCAACCGCAATGCAAGGTCACCAGGCTCGGTTTTCACCAGTTGGCTCTGCATGACTCAACCAGCGGAAATACATTTTATTTCCCGGCAGCTATTTCTCGTACTTTCCAAACTGAACTCAAGGTGTTTAAAACGTTTCTTCGTTCCTCGTATCATTTAATGCTTCATCCTCAGTGGTTTCGAATCGTGCAAAGCAGAGAGCCACAAAGAAATCATTCCGCAAGACTTGGAAACGTTCGTTGGAATTACCCGAGCACTCCGTACCATTTATTTTCTGGTTTTCTTTTTCTGTTACAAATTATACATAAAACAAAACTTGCATCACTATGCGTATTTTAGTTTAAATTTTCAATTGGAAGTTGAACCTTATTGGATTAAATTCAGTTTTCATTTGATATAGAATTAAAACGATTGATTTACAAGAAAAGACTCGAATTGTAGGAAGGTCATCGATAAGAATGGAACAAAAGCTATCGTTTTTTGGACGTTTTCCAGGACTAATACGTGGATATATAGCATGAATAGCGAGGCACGTGACCCAACTAACACGTGCTATTAATACGCGCAAATGGTGTCAGGGTATTTCTAGCACCTGATCTCACATGCTTATGTTAAAAATGCTTGGGCTGCTTGCCAGAGTTGTTGTTTTCCTTCGCGGAGGCCCTATGCGAAATCAAACGTACACGTTGGACAAGATCTCTGTCCGCATCCCTTGAGAGTTTGCAATGGAAAGGAAGTTTTGCGAGAACATTCGTAAAGGAAGGGATCCCTTTCTGCAAGTCAAAAGGGATGGGAAGGTCAAGATGTTTGGAAGAACCCCGTTAGAAAGATCCAGAAAGCTATACAAGTTGAATGTGTTCGCAGAAACAGGTTTTCGTGTCCGGTTAAACCTTAAACGTTTTCGTATTCTATAGTGTGTATTTTATTGACCCTGCTATTCCACCGACGTCAGGTCAGCTATTATTAGGTCGACTAACTTCAGCTCTAGGTCACAGTTTATATTTAGCAGGAAAGATAAACCAAGTATTTAATAGCAAAGAACAGAGTTTATTATCCCACGTTGTGCACACGCGCAGCATTGCATTCATGGCATAAGCATAAATCCTTCCTTTAATGACTTTGTACAGAATTTACAACAGAAAGAAACTCTCAAGCAGTAACAATCACTCTCTCTCCAAACAACCTTGCGCTTTTTTCTTGGTTGCACACAACATTCACATTTCTCCCTCTCTCTGTCTCTTTAACAACATAAAATCTAGTGATTATTTCGGTAACGTGTCGTACAGGATATCTTTACAACTCTGAGCCAAGTGATCAGGGAATTTAATGTCGAAGGCAACTAGCAAATCTCCTCGTCGATTGGGTTCTTTGGGTAAGGGCAACCCTTGACCAGCAATGCGCTTGACGGTCGTCGGCTTGATGACTTCGTTAAGACAGTTCAATGGGATTTTCTCGCCGCTCAACGTTGGGACTTCGACGATCGTACCGCACAATGCATCGCGTAAGGAAATCTTGCAGTTGTATTTCAAATCCGAGCCCTCCCTCTTGAACAGCGAATGAGGCTTGTCGCGGATGATGAAAACGATGTCTGCAGGGATTTTGTTGGGCGCCTGATCTCCTTCACGCTGAAAGGTGATTTTCGTGCCCGCTTTCCAGCCTGGTTTCACGTTGATGGTCAAAACTTTGTCTTCTTTGCGAGAGGTGCCATCGGGATTAAAAACTCTTCTGGAGATTTTCATTTTCTTAGTGCAGCCTTTGAGGACTTCTTCCAATGAAATATGCAAGTCGTACTCGATGGGGGCATCTTGGATTTTGTCCTTGGCGAACGGGCTGCCATTGCCATGAATATTGAAGCTTTGCGAGCGTCCAGGGCCTCGCATGCCGCCCAAACCCAAGTTGACAAAAGGATCGTCCACGTCCATATCTTCGTTGTCCCCAAAGAAGCGTCCACCGCCTCCTCCGCCTCCCATGTTGAAGAAGGACTCGAAAGGGTTGGAAGAACCGAAGAACTGGGCAAAAGTAGCGCGAGGATCTCCGTGGAAAGTGTAGGTGAATCCAGCGGGGCCTCCAGGTCCGCCAGCAGTCGCTCCTGCTGCTGCTCCAGCCCCAGGAGCGCCTTTCAAGCCTTCTTCGCCATATTGGTCGAAAACGTCGCGTTTCTTTTTGTCGCTCAGGACTTCGTACGCTTCGGCCACTTCTTTGAACTTTTCCTCAGCGCCAGGGGTCTTGTTTTTGTCTGGGTGGTACTTGAGGGCCAATTTACGATAGGCTTTCTTGATTTCGTCGTCGGACGCTGCGCGGGCGATGCCCAAGATCTTGTAGTAATCTTTACCCATGTTTTTCTGTAAATAGCAGATCAATATTAAAACACGCTCTGATGAGTAAGGAAAATGGGTGTGATTGGTTTACTTTACCTGTCAGAAAACTGAGTATCCAACGGTTTCGCCTTACAAGGCTTGTCTCTCTTTCTCAATCAAGGTCAAACGTAGGAGCACAAGTCGTACAATCTTTTTCAATGGAATTAGCCAAATACGCAAACGGAAAGAAACTTGACACTTGGAAGTCTTGACAACTTTTCTTTTGCTTCACTGAATTGCAAACCTCAATCTCTCTCTACTTCAAGTCTTGCTTTTGCTGCGATAGTCCGAGACTGCCGTTCACTTCCAAAGGAATGACCTTATACGGCCGACGGAGCAACGTAGTATTCCGCCATAGAAAATACGCGATCGTTCTCGAACGTTCTTCCTGTAGAGGGAGACCACCTGGTGGGAAAAAACGAGAAAGAACTTGAATGGCGTGGTACGCACTAATTGTTTCCTAAGCCTGCCGCTTGACACCGTGAGTGTCCTTCCTATTCCGGCCATCGGTCTGCTGATTTGTTTTGGATAATAAATACTGAATATTTGGGCCCTAAACCGCTAATAGAGCCATTACGATGCAGTCTAATCTAATCAGCAGGATTCCTCAGTCTTTAAGGGTGAGAATAAATATGGTATATGCTGTGTGTTCTGTCCGTCTAAAATGCAAATCTTGCAAGTGCTTGGAATTTTCATGGGATAGAGGGGTATGCACGGCCCGTTTTACATAGATTTGCTGATCATGCCTAGGTTGTTTGCTCAGCAAGAGGTACCACTTTGCAAAAGCGATTCTATGCGGACTCCACAGAAGCCGATTTGGTTGTAATTGGCTCAGGACCTGGAGGCTACGTCGCAGCTATCAAGGCCGCTCAGTTGGGCTTAAAAGTACGTTAATTCCGTTCGCGCCTTTATGGCAATTAAAAAACTCGGTTAAAAGATATGAAAAATATTTTTTCTCTCGTCTAGACTGTCTGTGTTGAGAAAAATAACACCTTGGGTGGTACTTGTTTGAATGTTGGCTGTATTCCCTCCAAAGCCTTACTGAACAACTCGCATTACTACCACATGGCCCATTCAGAAGAGTTTAAAAAAAGAGGAATTGAAGTTGCAGACGTGAAACTTAACTTGCCCAAAATGATGGGTGCTAAAGACAGCGCCGTAAAGTCCCTCACTGGTGGCATTGCCCATCTTTTTAAGCAAAACAAGGCAAAACATCCGCTTCGAATCTTTTATTCCGAAATTAACTTGCAATTATATTGCTAGGTTACACACATTCAAGGCCATGGCACAATTACAGGCAAAAACCAAGTAACTGCTCTTAAAAATGATGGCAGCAAGGAAGTGGTCAACACCAAAAACATCTTAATTGCTACGGGCTCAGAAGTTACGCCGTTCCCTGGCATTGAGGTAATCTTCGGCTTTGGTCACAGGGATTTTCTATTGCGGATTTGAAATTCAGAAGTTCTATTAGCAGATTTTAGTTGTCAACTGTCACGATTCACTTTCCTGGTTTAGATTGACGAAGAGCAAATCGTGTCCTCCACTGGAGCATTGTCATTGAAAGCGGTACCTGAGAAAATGATAATCATTGGAGGAGGCGTTATTGGCCTAGAGCTGGTAAAAGACATTTCACTGGGATTTAAATCGTGTTAATTCAAAGAATATGTTTAGGGCTCTGTTTGGTCTCGTTTAGGGGCTTCCGTAACCGCAGTTGAATTTCTGAGTCAAATCGGTGGAGTAGGTATTGACCTCGAAATCGCCAAAAATTTCCAACGGATCCTCACCAAGCAAGGCCTAAAGTTCAAGCTCAATACGAAAGTTGTAGGAGCTAAGAAACAAGGTGGCAAAGTAACCGTAAGCGTTGAATCTGTTAAAGAACCCGGCAAGAAAGAAAAGGTATCTAATCTCGTATTTAATTGCGTCTTTTTTCTAAGAGTAATTTTAAAAAAATCTCGTAGCTGGAATGCGACGTTTTGTTGGTTTGTGTGGGACGAAGACCTTACACGAATAATCTCGGTTTGGAAGAACAAGGAATTGAAAGAGATCAGAGAGGCAGAATCCCAGTCAACTCCAGATTCCAAACTGTTATCCCCAAGTATTTATGTCAACCAACTTCATACTAGAATTCATCTAGCTGTCGTATCGTAGTATCCACGCAATTGGTGACTGCATTCAAGGCCCAATGTTGGCACACAAAGCAGAAGACGAAGGCATTATTTGCGTCGAAGGCATTACTGGAGGTGCAGTACATATCGACTATAATTGCGTCCCATCGGTCATATACACCCATCCTGAAGTAGCATGGATAGGCAAATCCGAGGAAGATCTGAAAAAAGAGGTAGAAAAGACGTTTCTAGAATCTTTCTTTGATTGTCTGTTTTAAACCTATGTAATCGTTTTTTTCCACAGGGCATTGATTACAAGATTGGCAAGTTCCCCTTCGCTGCCAACAGCAGGGCTAAAACGAACGACGAGACGGATGGTTTGGTGAAGGTTCTAGGCGATAAACACACTGACAGATTACTGGGGGCCCACATTATTGGACCTGTAAGTTATATTCTAGAAAATGCTTAATTTTTTTTTTCATATTTTGTGTTTGGTAAGGGTGCTGGTGAGATGATCAACGAAGCTGCCTTGGCTATGGAATATGGAGCTTCTTGTGAAGATATTGCCCGAGTCTGCCATGCCCACCCCGTACGAATAAATTTGTGCACAAATCCTTGAACTTTTCTCTAAGAATGATTTTTTGGATTGTTTTTAGACCTGCTCTGAAGCCTTCAGGGAAGCAAATTTGGCCGCGTTTTGCGGGAAAGCCATCAATTTCGCTTAGAATCAGAGCGGAGAGTGTGAATAACCAAGCATATAAAATTGAAGCCAGTTGGTGCAGTTGTGCAGCGGCTGTAGTTGTCTGGTGAAATATAGGTTTACGAAAAATTAGCCTAGAAAAATTCCTTGTTTTGTTTCGACTTTCATACAGTAATGATCTGAAATTGCTTGCGTTTTATTACGTTTCTTTAAGAAAAGAATTATCGAAGTGCACAGCGCCATCTCACGGAAACCATCCATCATATTGTTGACTCCGCCTACTTGTTGAGTGTACTGTTATTAGCTGGGCAAGTCCTTCAGGACTGCCCAGCTCTTACTATCGTTTGGTGGGCTAAACCTCACGTGCTATTTTAGCTTGGGAGGTGTTCGGTAAGCTCTGTAGGTTTAAGGGGTGGGATCTGAGGGAGTTGTATAAGGAAACTTTGCCGACGGCAGGATCCATAGCACGTTGGGACAGGAGCAAAAGTTGATCCTGCTGGAGAGAATAGGAAGAACGTTAGCCTACTAGGCTAGTTTGTCACATGTTTTCGTGCCATCATTTGCCTAAAAGTATTCATTGGTGTGGTTCCATATTTTTGGTTTTGTCTTTTCTTTTTATTTTTACTATAATAGTTTTCTCATACGCAATTACTTTTTCTTTGATTGTGCGAATTGCTTCATGGTTTCGTAGAGGTGCGTGTGAAACCGTATGTTTATTTTTTACTTTCTTTTATTGTCTATAGTTTTTTGGGTTGTTATTTTTTGGGTTGTTTTTCTTTTGGTATTATATACATGATCATTTATTATTTGTTTTCGGATTGGTTCCTATAGTACATATAGTCATTTTCTGTATTTCGTCTTAACTGAATGTTAACTACTGCTTTGCAAAAGCTTCCTATAGGTTTTGTTGTCAATATGAAACTCGTCTGTAAAAAGCTCATTATTCGCAAGGGTGAAGTAGTTTCGGCTCAGAAAGCCGTGGTGTTCCATGCACGCCTATGCGTTTCGTGTCGGTAGTGTGGAGCTTATTTCCAACCAGACCTACTCAAACACCGACAACTGCACGTTACAACTACACCTACATACCCCGTTTCACACAACGAAACTAAACAAAACAGTATCACGCCAACAAAGTTTATCCTGTCGACCCATAAATTTTCATCTTTGCGTATAATATTCCAAAGCCCATCTACAGTACTAAATTTCTTCCACACTTCCTTTCATCCTTTCTCTTTCCCCAATCTTTGCAACTATTTCTCATCTTTACTCTATCCTCTTATTTCCATCAAAGATTTCTCTTTCACATTTAATGCCTCTGGCAAACAACCTCTTACATTGATCTCATCACACTAATCTCTTTCACTATTAATTCCTCAAGCAAAGAACAAACTTCACCAGTGGCGCCGTTTCAGATTTCAGTCAGGGGGTGCAAAACCCGCCCTTAATCCATTTTACAGGGGGTGCAAAACCCGCCCTTAATCCACTTTATCATAGAAAAGGCAGTATAGGAATCATTATAAACATTAAGCTCGCCGAGCCAAGGGGTGCAATTGCACCCCTTGCACCCCCCCCAAACGGCGCGCCTGAACTTCACCAAGTTTATCGACATCGCCGCATGTGTAGTCTATACCAGCGGTCCCCAACCTTTTCGGTATGGCGGACCACTTACACGGATGAAATTTTCCTGCGGCCCAAGCTTTGTGACTGGATTGGTGGGTGAAAAAGTGATACACAATTACAAAGATCTAAAAGTCCGTTTATTATTACATGGCAAAATACAACGAATAATTACCAAATTAACAAATGATCAATGGGAGCCTTGAGCCTGCTTTCCGGCAATTAAACACTCCCACCTGGGTGTGATGGGAGACAGAGAAACTCGAAGTGTGTTCGCGAAATCCAGCCTATTGCGTTGCTTGGTTTTTGTGGCTGTCACAGCAGGAAATCCTGACTTGCAAAGGTAAGACGAAGGAAATGGGAGCAGACTTTTCAGCGCTTTGGTAGCAATTTGGGGATACTCCACTTTGACTTTAATCCAGAATGTATGGAGGTCTGGAGTTGTAGCAAATAGACTTTTCAGCCCACCATCATTAGCAAGTTCCAGTAACTGGCTCTCTTCNGCAAATAGACTTTTCAGCCCACCATCATTAGCAAGTTCCAGTAACTGGCTCTCTTCTTGCAGTGATAAGCTCGATTCACCTGGCCTATTAATAAACGGGTCGCGGATCCATTCCTTCCCTGATCGTGGGTCTTTTGTCACGGGGAAGTAACGTTCAAATTCTTGCGAAAGATGAAACAGGTGACCTCGCACCAACTGAGAGAAAGAAGCAGTGATGCTCATGGGGGGGGTCGTGAGGAGTAACTCCTCTTGGCCATGTTCTTGGGGGGGGGGGGAATTGAAGGGAATCCCCCCCCCCTCGAAATGTTGGAGGGGGGAATTTGGAATTTGTAGGGGTTGGAGGGGGGAACTCCTCTTGGGCCTGGCGGGGGGGATGAGCACCTCTGGAAAGAAGGACTCGGCTCAGAATCTTTCATGATCTCAGCTAAGGTTTGGAACATATCAAAGATCCCGATGCTAAC
>JAGJRO010000863.1:0-11915 GCA_022832285.1 Lepidurus apus apus | reverse complement strand
TATATATATTTACTATATGGTATAATTCTATCGTCCATTTTGAGCCTGAGTTGAACCTTAACTGACTTTTTCCGTAGGTTTTTAGTTCCGTGGATTATAAGTCCAATTTTCGCAAGGAAACATGCGGCTTGCATTGTAGCATCCAATCACTTTTAATATATCAGCCTTATCCACTCCCAATTAACAATTACACCTGCAATTTACGTCACTGACCAGGCTATGATAACGCCCCTGGTCACTTTTCCCATGGTAACATTCACTACTTGTTAATGTGAAAGGACACCAGACGCCAGCCGATTTCTCAGAATTCGTTTAATCGGATTTAAAAGTATAAAGGCACTTCAAACTGGGGAAATCAGAGCTTCTCGCCAAGGTCTCAAGCATTGAAGCTTTGGTCTCGAGACAATATTGCTTCGAGACCGAGACCAGGCTGAAATTTTCGAGACCGAGACGAGACGAAGACCTGACAATTTTTTCCGAGACGAGACCGAGACTTTAGGGAACGACCGGTCTCGAGATAACAGCCCTGGCTTTTTAGTAAATAAACAAGAAAGGGTCAGGCTAGCTTAACGTAGTGGTTCGTGGTTGGTCCTCGGTCGCTCGAGGTCAGTGGTTGAAGGAAATCTGGCAGTGCAAGACGTTTTGTGTGACGTCAAAGTCAATATAAGTTCATGTCTATTTGTTATTGTTTATATTAGTTATCCGTTCATCATATATTTCGCGAGTTTTTGATTTGCGCTCAGACCAAACTTTATGCGCGCTGTCCCTGCTTTTCTGCCGGTACCCTTGGCGGGTTCCGCAGGGTCGATATGGCAACGCCAACCAATGATATCGTTTCCGCAATTTTTATCCATTTTCGTGTTTTCATGTATTTTTACAAAATGTTTCTTGTTAGGTTATGTTTACTCTATTATTAGCTGTATGTGTTTATGAACTGGGGCTTTTTACACCCACTTTTTAAAAGTTTTCCCACCGTAATCTTGTGCTACCGGAGAACGACACTACTAGGGGCGTTGCTCAATTCTGTGAGTGTGACCTTGACACATGATACATGAAGATACACAAAACACGTTGTATTTGTTTTGAATATGTTTCTCTCGCTTTTTGTCTGTAAATGCTTTTAAATTTGGTTATCAAAGATACCAAAAACATTTAGGTGCCAGTTTTTTAAGAGAATGGATGTAAAAGTTTTAGTGGCAAACGTTAATCCCAAGTGCATTGCCAATGGCTCGCGTAAAACTTTATCTGTAGAAAATGAAAATCGCGAAGATTTTGTTGGAGTAACAGTAAGCTTCTCTTAAAAATTAGTGTTTAAATTAATAAATCTTTCGGATTATTATTATTATTATTATTATTATTATATGTGCGCTCTTTTAGATGAATACGGCTGTTAACCATGCAGATGACGACTGTGTTCCGTTTATTACGTCTCACGAGAAAGCGGACCCACAAATTCGGCTGGGAGTACCTGAAAGTCTGACAGTCGTAAAAATACAGAATCAAATTTTAGGCACTGTATCATCAAGCTATGATGTAAGACTATAATGAGTTACTGTCTTTATTATAATCGATGTTCATAGAGTCTAGATTACGATCCGTGTGAAAATGAGATATTTAAGAACAATTACCAATCCCATAGCAGTTTCTTTGTCCTCAAGCAAAATGCTGCCCGGTGGGTGGCTGTTTTCTTTATTGGGATCTGTACAGCCATAGTCGCCTGTTGTATAGATATCGTGATAGACATACTATCCCGTTATAAGTATAAAATTCTAAAGCAATGTATGAACCTTTGAATTAGCTAATTTCTCCTGAAAAATGAAACAATATCTGACTACAATTATGTTTTTTTAACTGCTATTTATAGACATGGACCGTTGTGTTGCGGATGATTGCTTATACATTCCGTATGCTTTATGGGTTGTTATAAGCCTAGGTTTTGTCCTTGTTGCTTCCTTTATTGTTACCTACATAGAAGTAAGTACTTTTGATAAGGTCACGAAAAATGGAATGTCAAATTGTTTTAGCCTGTAGCTGGTGGGAGTGGTATTCCGCTGGTCAAATCCTACCTAAACGGAATCAATATTCCGAGATTAGTCAGATTTAAAACGCTTGTCGTTAAATCGTTGGGTGTAGTGTGCTCAGTGTTAGCAGGCCTTGCAGTGGGAAAGGTATATACTATAAAAAGTTGTTACATCTCATTATATAGATTTTTCTTAATTTGTCTGTTTTTTTTTACGTGCCCGATTTGCAGGAAGGACCCATGGTACATTCTGGGGCTGTGATAGCGGCTGGTCTCTCTCAGGGAAAAACAACCTCTATGAAATGGGACTTTGGATTTTATAAATATTTTCGAGAGGACCACGAAAAAAGAGACTTTGTGGCTGCTGGTGCAGCGGCAGGCGTAGCGGCAGCCTTTGGAGCTCCAGTTGGAGGTGTTTTGTTTAGCCTGGAAGAAGGCGCCAGTTTCTGGAACCAACATTTAACGTGGAGAATCTTTTTTTGCTCCATGGTTTCGGCATTTACCTTGAACGTAGTTTTGAGCGCCTACCACGGAAGACCTGGTCTGTACTTGATTGTATTGGAATCGAGAATAATTCCGTAAAATAATGTAGGTGAATTGGCATATTCTGGATTGTTGAATTTCGGCAAGTTTGAAGACCTGCCTTTTGAACTTTGGGAAGTTCCCATTTTTATAGCCATGGGTGTGGTGGGAGGTATCCTTGGAGCGCTCTTTAATCAGTGCAACTTCTATCTAACAATGTTTAGGCGCAAGTAAACCTACATCTTTCTCCCTTTTTCCCTTTGTTTGCTTCACTTTCCGATTAGAGCTGTATAATTTTCCTTACTATAGGTACTTGAAGCACAATATTACCAAAGTCATAGAAGCTTTGTTGGTCGCTGCCGCCACGGTCAGTGTGGGATTCGCCATGGTATATTTTATATACGATTGCAAACCTATTGGAGAAGACCCTATCGAATATCCTATCCAGGTTATACGTGATTACGGTGGCTTAATTCTTTTTAACTGGTTCTCCGTATTCATATTTATAGATGTTTTGCAAGCCTGGGGAATTCAACGCTGTTGCAGCTCTTTGGTTTCAAACGCCCGAAGCTAGCGTCCGCTCTCTGTTCCATGATCCAGCGGGTATTTTATGAAATTTTTTAAATACGTATCGTTGTCTTGATTTAGTGCTTTTAAGGAACACACAAACCTCTTTCCGTGGCTTTATTTTATGCCCTCTATTTTGCATTGTCGTGTTGGACATACGGCTTGAGTATTTCCAGCGGCATTTTTATTCCTGCCCTACTCTCAGGTGCAGCCTGGGGACGTTTATTAGGAA
The DNA here is from genome assembly GCA_022832285.1 of Lepidurus apus apus. Lineage (NCBI taxonomy): Eukaryota > Metazoa > Arthropoda > Branchiopoda > Notostraca > Triopsidae > Lepidurus > Lepidurus apus. Next base: position 8,574 of record JAGJRO010000863.1, on the reverse strand, counting down.
TGGGTTTGAAGCAGCTTAATCCAAATTCTGTATACTTTTTACTATATTTACTTTGCAATTCATATTTATTGTGAAAGAAAATCTGTATAGACATGGGCAGATCCTTGTAAGTACGCTTTGGTAGGTGCAGCCGCTCAACTTGGTGGGATTGTCCGTATGACCATATCTTTAACCGTGATACTTATTGAGACTACGGGTAATTATTCGATTCGATGAATCACATTTCAAAATATTTTTGTAATGTCATTTTTTTTAAGGAAATATTACGTTTGGCCTGCCCTTGATGTTAACTCTTATGACTGCCAAATGGATAGGGGATTTATTCAACACCGTAAGTAGCATTCATTTTATCCTTTCTTTGATCTGAATCGCTTCTGCTTCGGAAAAGTAATACACTAGAACGGTTTTAAATATTACTTAGGGTATATACGACCTCCACGTAAAGATAGCTGGACTGCCTATGCTTCCTTGGAGTGCTCCCTATCTAAGTCATGTCATTTCAGCTTGCCAAGTGATGAACCAACCTGTTATTGTTTTCCATCCAATTGAAAAAGTGGCGAACATTATGCACATACTGCGTAGTACAACACATAATGCGTTTCCTGTGATAATTGCGGGAAAAAACGAGGTGCAGTGTATCTGATTGTTTATACTTTATATCGCATTTACTTTATCTCTGTTTCGTTGCAGCTTCGTTTTACGGAGGGTTCTTATGGTCGATTGAAGGGCTTAATTCTAAAGTACCAACTCGTTATCCTACTACGGTACAAAGTTTTTTGCGATAAAGAAGGTTCCGGTCAGCCCAGCTTACCCTTACCCGTCTTTCGAGACTGTTATCCACGTTATCCAACTTTAGGAGTAAACATCTTAGATAATTGCTATGAAAAAAAAAACAATTCGAACTCATCCTTTATTGTTCTTGACAGGATATACAGTTATCAGATGAGGAGCTGGAAAAATACGTTGATTTGCGAGCTTACATGAACACTGCGCCTTATACAATCTCTCAAGTACGAGTCTTGTACTTTATTTTTTTTTTTTTTACTATTATAACTGGCGTAGGCTCTCGCCTGTTGCCGCAACTCTATTGTCAATTCCGATTATACAAAAGCAAAGATAAAAGCTACATTGCACGAGCACGATTGTACTTCTTTATTATTCTTATTATTAAGCTTAATTTTTCTTGCGACTTATACCTATTACCTAACACAGGATGCGTCGTTTCCCAGGGCATATCAGTTGTTTCGTGCACTGGGCCTCCGTCACCTGGTCGTTACAAATGATCGGAACGAGGTATGGTTCTGAGATTGCACGCTTCACGAATGTACGAATTTAACTAACGCTCTGCTGGTCCTCTTCAGGTTGTTGGCATGGTAACACGAAAAGACTTGGCACGTTACCGAGCATCTTGGAAAAAATGTGGGTTGCGCTTAGAGGAAATGCCCGTTGTTAGCTAGCAAAAATTGGTCGTTTCCCATTCAAACAGAATCCAAATCATCGAACATTCATTGCCTTCTCTTTTTAAGATATTTTGTAAAGTGACATTGTAAGCTTTTTATCCTAAAAACATTTCGTCCACTTTCCTTTTGTTAAACTCGCTAGTAGCGCATGCTTTGCCTTTCTTCACGCTTATACAAAATGGCTAGTTGCGAGGCTGGTTGCAGCGATGGTTGAAAATAAGTATATTTTTTTCGGTATTCTTCCAGTCTCTCCTTTGCCTAATTACTTTTTTATGAGAAGGGCACAAAAAAATGTTGGGAAAACGGTGTCAACGGAATGACTAAAGAGTGACGTTTTCCACAGAGGTCAAGTGGGGACGCAGTTGCGCTTTGTTTTCTAATGTATAAAGTTGTTTGCGAGCTTGAAGACTTGGCTAAAATAGAAACATGTACACAATCTACATCCAAATTCGCCTTTATGGAGCGAAGAGTTGGCGTAAACAACCAATTCAAGTAAGCCCTTTGTATGCTACGCATTCTCTCATAGATACCAAAGTTGCATGCCAAAGAATGTTAGCAAAGCTTTTCATATCCAGCAGAAGAGTTATGTTGTTTTAGGATCGAGACCTGTTAAAGTTTTAAAATTTAGAGACTGTCGAGCCTCTTGTTTACTTGACTACTGACATGTTGCTTTGACTGGCAAATACGCAATGTTTTCCTGATGTTGCCCTACTCGGTCAATTTTCTTGGGAAACCTGTTAATCTTTCCTTTCTTTACGTTAGATTGAAAGAGAGATGGAGGTCATTGTCTAAAGACCTTAACGATTTTTGTTCGTTCTCCTGTTCCTTAGCGCAGGCGAAGCGAGCAGACACACCTCCCAGCATTGGCTTCTCTATTGGCTGGCAGGACTCCAAAGGGACTGGCAGTTAGGCCTGAGCTGTATATAAGAGCTTCGGATACCACGGCAAGCACTGCAGAAATATCTTTGGCCTTTGGATAAGGTAAGTGACCGTTTTGTTGCAGTTATTCTGTTCTTTGTCGCGATATAGTAATTTTAACTGAGCTTCCGTTTTCCTGTTAAGTTAGTTAAGCGTGTATTGCAATTAAACTTTCTTAGTTGTCCCAGTTTCAAGTTCCGTATTTGCTCCTTCGAGTTTTGGCAGTTGTATTGCAAGTAGAATCTTCAGAAAAAATTAAGTGCTTTCAGAAAAGTACCTTCAAATCGCTTGGATATTTATTTGTGGGATTTCTTGGAGGGCGTTTTTCTTAACGAAGGTGTACTATATTAACGTTGGGGACATGCTCAGTGATACAACCGTCAAGGGGATTAGGGCTTATAACGTAACGTGGCAGATCTGGTTGGAACCGCTTGCCTTTCCCTTTAGTCTCTATTTCTTTGGGGCTATCCCCACTGGAAAGGTGCCAAGGAGAGCCCACGAACAGCTCCCTCGCCTATTACGTAACTGAAAGCTTAACCTACTTGAGACTTTTTTTTTAAGTTTCCATAGTAACACCGTATTCTGGTGCAGTTTGACCCTTGACCTCGTGTCTTATAGAGCTCAGGGCCAAGATCTGTGTTTGGAAACAAGGCGAAGGACAAAGCAATCCGGTCTGTCCAGTTTTGTTGCACTTGGTCATATCGACCTCTCGTGACCTAGGCGAACTTATACTGACAACAAAGTTTTAAAAAATAGGAAAAAATATTATTTCTGCGCCTGGACTTTGTAACTTTTCTTTGTCACTTAACTATATTTACTAAACTATATTTTCACGCAGTGAACGTTTTTTAAGCGATTGTTGTTATAATGTGAGCAATGGATGATCACACTGGATAGTAAAATTAATGCTTCGTGTAATTTTTCTTCTTAGCACACACATAGTATGATCATTGGGACTACACGTGGACATAAAAAACCAGGCTGTCGACCTTGGTCGCTCCTTTCTCGCTGTCATCGCCACAATAGTTCGTACTACACGCGGCACGAATTATTGCGTCTCTTCGATGATTTCCGAGAGTCTTGATCTAGCCACTGCTTAGATTCACATTATTTTCCTAACTGCGTTTTCATCAATCCTTTACAAGGTAACGCTATTTATCAGATCAAATTCGTGTATCTAACAGACTACTTTTTTTCTGTATAGACTTACGTCTCGAGTTTTAAACTTGACTCATTGCGGGTTTGAATATAAAATAAAATGGCTCCTATTACGGCTGCGACGCCCGTCTCGGGAGTGCCCTTGAAAGAGCCGTCGTTGCCGGTCAAATTGTTGACTGCGGGAACAGCGGCCTGTGTCGCAGATTTGATTACTTTTCCACTTGACACAGCCAAAGTGCGCTTGCAGGTATAGGAATCGTTTCGTATCTTTTCGTGACTATCTGTTTTGTAATCGTGGCCATAAAGCACGCTACGAGTTCAAAATGCGAAGGTAGACTTACAGTTCAAAGTTTTCGTAAACGAAAGGATAAGGGAAACAATGTCTGGAGTGCCCTTGTAGCGTGGGTGTACCCTTGAACCGTAATCATCAGTTAATATTATTGAAAGTCTATAGAAAAACTTTTGCCCTTTTGTTTCGGGCGCGGTCCTTGGGAGTTTTCCCGCTCTCCACTTACTTTTATCCTTCCCGTCGGTGATCCACCCAGGTTCAGTCTATTTACATATGCCGTGTTTCTCAGGGTAGTCAAGTCTCTTATTCTTGTTCTGGTCCGGATACCAGTTTAAAGCAGCTTTCACTGTCTGGAACTCTTCCTCAGTTGCATCCTTTTGTTTGTTTTATACGTGCAACCGAGATGTCAGATGCGGCTGGCAACTGCGTCATTTTTCTTTAAAAGCTAATAATAGATGCCTTAATTGTCCTTTGAAGAGAGCAGAGAAGACGTTACTAGGTCACTTAGCACGCCAAATTGTATTGGATAATGTCTGATTTATTTTCCCTGCCTAACCTTGTCCCACAATTTCCTGACTAATTAGGCGTTAACGTTAATTACAGATCCAAGGCGAGAATGTTCGACCTATTGTGGCTACGGTTTCCCAAGGCGGCTCCCTATTTCTGCACGGACCGTCAACTTTGGCGGCACAAGCGGCTCCACACTACAAGGGAATGCTCGGCACTGTACTTACCATTACTCGAGAAGAAGGCGCGAGGTAACGAATTGTCAACATTTTTTTTTTCTTCCAGTAAAATTGGAACTTGACATTTTTACTTTTTCTTCTCGTAGGAGTCTGTATAATGGTTTGAACGCTGGTTTGCAGCGCCAAATGTGTTTTGCATCGATCCGTCTTGGATTGTATGACTCCATTAAGGCTTTGTACCAGAATGCGCTCAACGGTAACTTTACATGAAAAAAATGAAGTTGGGGCTTATTTGTGTGTTGCTGTAGGAGGCCGCTCGACTAACACCACGGCGAGTATCCCAATTCGCATTTGTGCTGGAATTACTACTGGTGGCATGGCTGTCCTTCTAGCTCAACCAACTGATGTTGTCAAAGTACGCATGCAAGCACAGTCCCGTACCACGCCCGGGAGCGGCGTTAGGTACTCGGGTACGCTAAATGCGTATAAAATGATCGCTAAGCAAGAAGGCATGGCTGGTCTTTGGAAAGGTACGTTGCGTAATGGTTTTACAGACGGGTTTTAATAAGTTCTTGTTATATTTGTTGTAGGTACTTTGCCCAACGTTAGCCGTAACGCGATCGTGAACGTAGCCGAAATTGTGTGCTACGATATGTTTAAAGAGTTTCTACTCCTGAAGATGAACATGCGAGACGGAATACCTTGTCATTTCACCGCCGCGGTAGCAGCGGGTTTTTGCACGACCGTTGTGGCTTCTCCGGTCGATGTTGTTAAAACTCGTTTCATGAACGCTCCTGCAGGCCAGTATAGAGGAGCCATCGATTGCGCAATCCGTATGTTTGCCAAAGAAGGGCCGGCTGCTTTCTATAAAGGGTACGTAATCGTACTTCTGGTATTTTGCTTTTTGGTCGTAGTCATTTATTTCATTCCGTCAATCCTGTCTGATCGCAGTTTGCTGGTCATTTTCGAAAGAAGTTTTGAAATTTTCTTTTTCTTTAGGTTCGTCCCATCCTTCTCTCGTTTAGTCAGCTGGAACATTTGCATGTGGATCACGTACGAACAACTCAAGCGTGTAGTGGTGGTTGCTATCAATCGTCCAACACCGGCTGTTCATTAAGCCTTTTTTGAAATATGCATTTCCTATGTTTGCGGCCCACGTTGCCAGAATTCTTAAAAGTGGCCAAACTGCTGGTAATTCAACTTGGAAGTGCGATACTGTACATGGCTATACGATTAGCAATAGGAGCTGCGTAGGTGAACTTCACAGAGTGTTTAGACAGTGCCTAGACAGAACCTATTTACCTGGCGGTCTTAACATCGACGATGAAGTGCAACAGCTTAGCTGATATGAAACAGTGTGAATTTTGTTTAAATTATCTAGTATTTTTTATTTCCTGTATAATTTTTACAAAATTATAATGTTGCACAACAGGGATCTGCTACTTTTACAAGAGAAATATTCGCACTTTCCTTCCGTATGATGTATAAGTGTAATGTACATATAATAATCGTATACAAATACAAATGTTATCTAGAAGTATGACGTTATCTCAAAAAGTTGTCCTTGAAACGATTTTAACATCAGATTTCATATAGAGGAATTTTTTTTCGTGAAGTTTCTATTCTTCAAAGCTTCGGTAAAAGGAGAGATATAACCCAGGAATATACATAAAAATAAAGTGAAAACCGCTTAACACGAAATAGAAGGGACCGGAATATTTTTTCGTATTAAAAGGAATTCGTGCTGGCAGATATATGCAAAAAACCTAATTAAGAAAAAACTGTCTTGATAACGGAGTTAGTATTCAAGTTTATATACACGTGTATTGACAGTGTATACATTTAAAGCACACACAATGCATTTTAAAGCATTTTAACAGATTGTAAATAAAAACGAAATGTTTTGACTGCCCAAAGACTGTTGGGGCGAGAAAGACAAAAATTTGAACTTAATTCAGAGCTGTTTGCTAAGGCTCTACAACCCTTCCCATTGGCAGAGGGAGACGGTTGGTAAGAAGACAAAAGTATTTTGTCGTCCAAAAATATTTTGTCACAACAAAACTACCTTGCCATTCCTCCGAGACCAGGGCCGTCTTAACACCCCCGTGGGCCCCTGGGCCAAGTTTCAAAATGGGCCCCTTATACCTAGGCTAGACGGGACAAGTTAATGATCATCAAGCTAATGATCATCAACAAAATACATACAAATTCAATGTCTTTAACTCAGGTAGAAGGATTAACTCGGAGTTGATGATCATTAACTTGTCCCTTCTAGCCTAGGTATTAGTTCGAAAATCTCGCAAAAGATGACAAACTGAAAATAAAGCTGCAGATAGGGCCTATGTGTATTTGGAGTGTAATCAATATATGCACAGATAAAGAATAATATAAAACCACTACGAAAATTTTCGAAATTTTTTCGCAGTGAACTTATCATTAACTGAGCTGAAATCAATATTATTCAATATGTCACTTTCCATGCATATATAGTGACAGGGAGTTCAAACGCTCCTGCCTCATAGTACTCCGATGCTGATTTTTAATAAGTTTCAGCCTGGAAAAAGAACGTTCCCCCGTACAATTCGTCGCCATCACGCATATGAACACTTTTAAAGCTATTTCAACGTTTGGGAATACTGATTTTAGGTTCTCCGAAACAATTTTCCTATACAATGCGGGCAAAGTTTCACTGCCTTCACCAGCGTCCATATAGTGCTTAATTGAGTGCACTCGTTGAAAAGATCACCGGCGTCAAGGTCGTCGTGGTACACATTAGCCAAGTTCTCGCATTTCTTCTTTTCTTTCTTTAGCGAAGAAAAATTCTGTCTTGGAAAACAGACAACATACGAAGCAACGACCTTGGAATGGCGAATAAATTACCCACTCCCGTTTATCGGACTCGCCATTCCTAAGCTCACGTTTGAATACACTCTTCGAACAGTACCTCACCCTAGCATTCTCTCCTTTACTTCCTTCATAAACTCTGCGCGAGTTGGAAAAGTCGCTCTGATCATTTTGGCATGATGGTGGCCCACACCGAATCTAATAGTCTTCTACGTTAGCATTGCTAATGTCCCAAAGTCCCGGATCCGTATTTTGGATCTCGGGTTCCTTGGACGAATTCGTCGTTTCAGATTCCTGTATCTCCTGTTCGCTGTCTCCAGCAACAGGAAGAGCTGTCGATACCATTTGCAAGTCTGACTGATCAGAAGTAGAAGTCGAAGTAAAGGTTGATGGCGTATCTGAAAAGAGCAGTGGTGGTGGCTGTATTAGAGGGATCGCAAAAAAGCTAATGCAAGGTTCACACGGATGATCGTAGGATTCTGTTAACATTAAAACTCAATAAGAAATTTGTTTGATTACGCGCCTGCCAGGTGCGTCAGAATTCTAAGAGTTGGATCGAACACAGTCAACAGATAACACCTACAACCCGTGTGGACCTAGCATAATCTAACGGCCTTGATCTAAGTACACGGTTCTTGGTTAAGCGGAGTTACTGTGCGATCCTCTCGCTTTAAAGGGGGAGTGAGCAAGGGAGTATAAGGTTTCAAAATGAAAAAATATATGTTATAGAAGAGACCAAGTTACATGTTCTGGCTGAAGAATCCCTATGTCAATTATGCATATTAACCGAGTAATTAAATATTTAGCGGTTTAAGCTCAGTTCCTTTACTCCAAAATTTATATTTTCCTATGCTTATAACATTGGGAGACAGTTGGCCGGAGGCCTAGCGCCTTTACCTATGAACGCATTGAAAATCGATCCCTGGTCTCATTGGGACGGCATCGTTATCTTTCTTGAATGCTCAAAAAAGTTTGTAGGTGCTTTGGTTAATTTACAAGCTCAATCACATAAAAATACATTTTCTTCGCGGGATTCGCGCGATCGTTCTGCCGGGCCAAGACCCGCACCTGAGAGCCTATGGGCAAGTTTCGGGTCGGCTTCGTAGTCGAGAGTCATTCCCCTGTCAATGGGACCGCAAGAAGTAGCTCCGACTATGCGGGTAACGCTAGTTTCATGGCGTACAGCGGAGCCCGCAAGTCGCGGCGCGAAGAAAAGTCA
>JAGJRO010000872.1:0-12029 GCA_022832285.1 Lepidurus apus apus | reverse complement strand
TAAAACGATTACTAACATATTCCGATCAAGAATACCATACATATAGGTAATTTCCTTACCACACGGTTTTGGTATTTTACCACAAACTTTTGGTGGAATTATAACCAAAAGTTAGCAGTGTAAGGAGCAGAATTAGTAAACGTATAAATTTAAAACTTAATAACAATACAAACAGGAATAGTTAAGGAACTAACATTTACCATTTGCTAAACTCGTCTAACCATAATGCTGGCCGCATGTTAACTAACATAGAAAGGACATCTCTCGTGCCGAGACCAGAGATCTCGTGAATGTCCGCACGTAGCCCAGAATAGCCTTAGGCTGTATCAGCATCCCAAAACCCCACTTGTGACCCCAGCCTATAGATTCAACTCACGGACGGTAACCGAATACAGCAGGAGTGGAGAGGCCCAAACTACGCACTAAAGCCTACGTGACTAAAGAGTTATCAATTAAGGTCCTAAAGGAAGGAAACGACCAAGGCACACCCAGATTCCTACATCTGAACGGGCTATAAATACCGGCCCACCGAGCATCAAAGGCCCCAGTCTCTTCCTGATTCTTACAGCCTACTCTAGGTCCCGTCCTCAACCAGTAAGAATCCTCAAACTTCCCCGTGCAATCCACTGTGACGGTCCGAAGCCAACCAGCCGCCCGAGCCCAGAGCCAGCCAGCCATCCTACCCCGAAGCCAGCTAGCCGCCCGAGCCCGAAGTCAGCCGCAGCCGCTCGAAGCCAGCCGCCACCCGAAGCCCACCAGTTCCGAAGTCGCAGACCGCGATCCCCGTTCCGACGTCATTCTCCATTCCTTCCCTCTGTACCCTCCCCAGTTGATAGTAGAACTTAAATACAAGTTTTAAACTGACTATCACAGCAGTAAAACATTTACTCAAATAGTAGAGTAAAAGTTTTGGCATTTTACCACAAACTTTTGGTGAAATGATAACCAAAAATTAGAAGTAAAACATTTACTCAAATAGTAGAGTAAAATTTTTACCAAAATCTCCAGTGTGAATTCTGCTGCACCACANACTTTTGGTGAAATGATAACCAAAAATTAGAAGTAAAACATTTACTCAAATAGTAGAGTAAAATTTTTACCAAAATCTCCAGTGTGAATTCTGCTGCACCACAAACTTTTGGTAAAATGGCTCGGAAATTTTTTACAGTGAAACGAAAATTTCTACAAAATCTTATTCTTTATTCTATTTTCTTGTTATTCACAGTCGTGTCCCCCATGCTGCACTCAAAAACGACGCCGTTGTGCAAAATAAAGAAGATCACGGATCAAATAACATCAGTTCCCTAGAAAAATGGGGCAAAAAGCTGCACCTCGATTTCTCGAATAAGGAAAAGACGGAACTGATACACTTTTCTAGAAGACGCTCACAGGAGGACGCACCACTTCTTTGGGGAGAAAACACGATATTTCCGAAACAAGCAGTGAGATACCTGGGCGTTATATTTGACAGTCAGCTGAAATGGACCAACCATACAAACACCTTAGCAGCTCAGGTAAATCCAATCTTACAACGCCTGAAAAAACTGAGCAAGTCCTCAAGAGCCATCACCTGTAAACAACTCAGAAATGTTATTCAAGCCACTATACTCTCGAAGCTGAGGTACGGATACGCCGCTTGGAACAACATCTCAAAGTCTGGCTTACTCCCACTGAATCAGCTATACCGAAGGGGTCTCCTTGTTATCACAGGAGCACTATCAACGAGACCATCAGCAGCATTAGAAATGGAAGCGGGTCTTCCTCCACTGGAACTTATCCTTATAAGGATACGACTAATAACACGACTAATTAGAACATGCGCTCCGTCTTCGATAACGTCTTCGAAGCGTACGCAATAGGTCTCTCCGATCCGTCAGGAAAAACGTGAGTTAAAACAGCGCCTATCATACTCCCACAGGTGAGCATCGCATTCCAGGGTTGATATACCGCGCTACTCCCTTTACCGCGGTAAAATATTTTACCGCAGTCTTTTATCGCGGTAATTTTAAAATTACAGCATTTACCGCATTACCGTAAGCCTTTGAAAGTACCGCGCGGTAGCGGTAAAATAGAATTTTTAAAGGGGGAGTAAGGTCCAAAAAAATATGTTACAGAGGAGACCAAATGAAGTGTTCTGGCTGAAGAACCCCTATGTCAATTATGCATTATGCTCTTTTACCGTTACCGGATAGCGGTAAAAAAATAAAATTACCGCTGTCAACCCTGTCGCATTCCATCTTCAATGGTAAATCAGGATCGTAATGAGCAAGCGCAGCGTCTGATGACAGAATGCCTTTAAAGCTAGGTTTACACTGCCATGTCAGTGTGTCAAAAGTGACATGTGACGTCACTAATCGTGACGTGTAGGCTTTGCGCATGCTCAGTACTGTTGACAAACTCGGAGCTTGTGTCAAAAAGAAATGTTGAGCAGTGCTCAACTTTTCGGGCTGACATACAAGCTAGCACCAATCACAGAAGAGGTAGGTTGGACTTAATGAAAAGTTGGCGCGGAAAACAAATTGTATAGGTAATTATACATAGTCTTATATATGTACACCCATTATTTATTATACCCATTATATATTTTAATCTAAATAATGAAAAAGTGATTAAAAAGGATTAGGGGGAAGCGCTACATCAATTTTTAGCATTTTCTCAAAAGTTTCTCGTAAACTTTGCAGTGTAGTTCCTGTTTAGTTTTTCAAAAAATTCCGAAGGTGAAACATTGTTTTGTTAAAAAATTTCCTTCGAAGACAAGTTAATATATTTTTATGTTAATTGAATTGTTTGCATGGCAGCAAAATAAACAATAACAGCTTTCACAAAGCAACGCCCCCTTGTCCATTCCGACGTGTTCAATGTAAATCAATCGAGTGGTCATGTCAACCTGGTCTATGACGGCATGTGCCAGTTTTGACACACTGACATGGCAATGTAAACTACGCTTAAGTTTCTTCCATGACGACTCTTGCTCACCTGACCAATGCCAGGCTTCGGAATTGCGAGTTAAGGGTTCCGCCAACGAAGATAGATTAGGTACGAACTTCCCGTAATATTGGACTAACCCTAAGAAGGACTTGACATCCCGTACATCCTTCGTTCTCGGTGCCTCCACGACGGCTAATATCTTCGCAGGATCCTTTTTTAATCCGGATTTGGATACCACATATCCTAGGAATAGTACTTCTTCCACTCCAAAGTGACATTTCTTCCCTTCAAGCTTAACGTTGGCTTCTTGCAGACGAACCAAAAGCTGATTTAAATTTTTCCAATGCTCATCTTCGTTCTTCTCAGCCAGTAAAATGTCGTCCAAATAGTTTTTTGTAAAAGGCAGGTCGCATAGTAGCTTCTCCATGACTAGTTGAAATTTGGCTGGAGCCGATGCTATTCCGTAAGGCATTTGCGTATACTGGAACAAACCCCAAGGTGTCGTAACAGTTGTCAATTCTTGCGTTTCCTTTTTCTAGCTCCAACTGAAGATAAGCTTGCGACAAATCTAGTTTTGAAAACAGCTTCTCGCCATTTAACGTTGCAAACAGATCATTGGGTTTCCGAAGAGGGTGTTGATCAATAAGAAGCTCAGGATTAACGGTCATCTTATAGTCCCCACAAATCCTCACCTTGCCTCCCGGCTTCGGTACCACGACCAACGGTGTCGCCCAAGAGGAATGCATGACCTTCCGGATGATACCCGCTGCTTCCAATCGAACTAACTCTTCTTTGACTTTAGCCTTAACTGCGTAAGGTAAGGATCGAGGACGTAGAAAACGCGGTCTTACACCCGTCTTTAAGTCCAAATGTACCGTCGCAATCGGAGGTGCATCTTGCTCCATTTTAAATAACTTTGGATAATGCGTCGCTATCTCTTCTTCCTTCGAAACCGTTGTGATTCTGCAGACTCGGCTCCACTCCAATTCAAACTGCTCCAGGAGATCTCTTCCAAAGAGCGGCGGTCCGTTGATATCCACAACAAACAATCTCGCTTCCCTAGTCGTTCCATGAACAGCCATATCAACGACGATTTGATCCAACATCGGCAGCTTCCCTTCACCATACGTCCTCAATTGATGCTCCGGTTCAGACAATTTGGGAGTTTTCAATCCTTCCCAGGTCTTCTTGGAAATTACGGAATGTGCTGACCCCGTGTCAATCTCCATGGTACAAGGTTGACCATTAATAGTCACACCCAATATTTAAGGATTTGGTCCTTTCCCACTAATCGCATACAGCGAATCGCTCGAGTCTTCATGGCTTTCGTTCATGTAGCAGGTATTGGAGTTCGAACCCGACTTCTTCTTCTGTTTGTCTGACGTTTGGCCAGCTTTAGGTTTCCCCGACTTCATCGTATACCTTTCAGCCTCGCTGAAAGGATAAACGGATAAACGCATTAAGACGGTCTTTACTCATGTGGGTTCTCAAATAAGGATGAATTTTTTAACAGTCATCTTAACAATCTTTCGTTTTACAATCCTCTCCAAAACGAGACAGCTCCTAAGCAACTGAGAGCTAAATAACTTAAAAACTTAAAATTCTCTAAAACTGACGGTAATTTCTCTTTGTTTCTGATTTGGATTCCAGTCTGCCTGCGTGGTACCATGCTCTCCCCTTGTCTGGGGGAAAAACTACCCTCTACCCTAAACGCTCTGTTCGCTTCCTTGGACTTCATTTCGACCAACAGCTGGACTGGACAAAACATATATCTCATTTAGTCAGCCAATGCAATTACTCACTGCTAAGGATAAGCAAGATTAGCAATTGGTGCAAAATCCATCACTATATAGTAAGCAACACAAAAACTCTCTTCCAAGCGACAATTATTGCTCAAATACTTTATGGGTACCCAGCCTGGTCCAACGCCTCCAAATCTAAACTACGGCCACTCTGTCAACTAATCAGAAAAGGCCTACTTACAATCACAGGTGCTTTAAAGACTACACCAACAGCAACCCTCGAAGTGGAAAATGGAATACCTCCTCTGGAACTCACCCTACTGAAAAGTCATCTGAACTACTACGCTGCTAGGAACTGGAATAAGTGGCCTGCCGATCGTAAAACTCCCAAGAAAATAACATATACATCTTGCTCTGAAAGAGCCCGCCAGGTGATTGTTAATGCATAGACATCAGCATCTCCCAAGTCCCAAAGGCACCCCGTGGAACTACATCTTAGCAGCGGTAATTAGAATTAGATCGACGCATTTCCCATGCAAAGCGTATTTTAAACGTATTAAAACATTGATAATGACACATGTACTTGCAAATCCCAGGCCACACAAAATGTTCCCCACCTTATGATTCATTGTACAAAGCTGAACCATGAAAGGGCCAAGTTCCTACGAAAACGCTAAAAGTTCATTTTAATTAACCCAACCAATTTTTTGTCTGATCCAAGAATTTTAGAGTCCCTGTCAAAATTCGCGCAAGAAATGGAAAAAGTAGCAAAGATCTAAAATAATTAACTTGTCAACTATTATCCCTCCCCACTCCTTACGAACTTACCCAAATTCTCCCCCTCCCTCTTCCCTCTACCCCAACCCCCCTCAGATTAGAAGAGGATTCACCTCTTCTGCCTTATGTGATTAGTTTTTTGTACAAGTGACTGTATATATTTACATGGTTTTTGATACTTGCTTTTGATACTTATTTTTAATATTATTTTGTTTTGTACATATGTATATAGTTTAGAAGGGAATTCTTATTTTTGGGAACGTTACGTTTTGGTAACTTCATACTACAATAAAGAAAAAGAACTTCATTCCAGTTTGGTTTTATAACCTCGCCTTCGTTTTTTGAACAACTTCACATCCGCGATACGGCATCTCCTTTCCTATTTCATATGAAAACGGTTCCTGGGCTAATATAGAGCAGTGTTCTGGATCTCTTTAAAAGATTAAATCAGATCAGATCAATCGGCCATTTTTGATCTGATCGGCGTTGACCCTAAATTGGCAGTGATCTGATCGATTTTTTCCGGAAATTTACCGATCCCGACCGATCCAAAATCGGCCGTCTAGTGGCCATCGCTCGAAATTTTTTCTATTCTATTTACATAAAATGATCTGATCTTTGACCTGATCTGGTCGATTTGGATATTTTTGATCGGATCTAAATTTTCTGAAGTTTTGCAACTTTTGATCTGATCGGGTTGAAAGAAGTTCGCGACGATCGGAAATGATCTAAGATCACACAAAAAGTATCGATCCAGAACACTGATATAGAGCCTTCCTTCGTCCCATCGGTCCACTCGAGAAGTTCAGCAGCAGAAGGGAGGTTGAGATTGAAAAAACCAGTGCCTACGTGTATTTTTACCGCTTTTACAGAGTGATTTTATTCGCGTATTGAGCTATGAGTTCCGAGGATCAACGGGTGCTTAATGACGTTGAAGACGGAAACCTGCGCGAGGGTAATATGGATTATTATTTCGGTAACTTTAGTTTTGCATTGGAAGGACAAAGGTTGTTTTTGCAGCGAGGCCGTTGTCCGTCATCACTGTGCTGGCTTGGGATCGAAGCTGAATTAAGGCTAGTGGTCGAACCATACTGTAGAAAATATCTTGACTGTAAAAAAGAAGAACCATTTTGAACGCGTATTTACCGTGGGAGATGCGCGGCATCGCTTGGCCACTGCAACTTTTCCAGCCGCGGAGAAATTGGGGGTTTGTGGGACAGAGCAGCCTGGCGATGGACGCCCTGCAGGCTTAAAATTCTTCATCGCCTTCATGGGTGCAGGACGAGCACGGAAAACATGAGATGTAGGCTTGTCTTGTACAAGTTGGACCTAGACATGTAGGGTGTAAAGGTTACAAACTGAAATGCTGTTAATTTTAAAAAGAAAAATACCTTGCGAGGGTAAGGTTCTGAGAGCTTAAAAGGCTTTGGGCGCGTAACTGGACGAGGTGCAGGTCTGGGTATCACGGGCTCCTGCTTTACCACATGGGTTTTGGCTGGATGAGCTTTGAATTGGCGCTTCCTAGTAGCAAAATTGGGCGTCTGAGCTTTGGTGCAATGAGGCATGACAGTCATCGGCTTAGGAAACTCCGGGCGAGCACCTTAACTAACAGAGAAAAATGTACAAAAACATAGTTTTAGGCGCGTGACATGACGTACTTGCTGGTCTAGAACGGCAACGATCAGGAGTAGCTTTTTTGAAGTTTCAACACGGTTTCTGCGAAAGAGACGTAATCAACACCTCCTTTGATGGAAGCTGGCTTAGCTGCAGCGAATTGGAATGGCCTGGTACTGTCAATTGCCGGGAAGCCGGTTCATACTGCAATGAAATATTAATGCATCCGGGCTAAGCATGAACGGTATGTCGGTTTACCTTGGTTGAAACTGCAGGGTTATAGGCTATCTCAGCATTGATGCAAAATTGCGGTCGGGATTACTCAAGTGAAGGAAGTCTTCTTTGATTGATTCTTCGTCGTCAAATGCGAAGTTTCGAGCTGTCTGTACAACAAACGTGCGACCCAAACTGGACTCGAGAATCCTACAAAATAATTAGTTTTTGCCAGGAGTAATGAGAAACGAAGTATATTTACTGCCAAATTTCCGGAGTTTCCGCAACCAGGATTGTACTGTTACTGAAGGAAGCTGATCGACGTCTCGGTTCCAGTTTTGGGCTATAGAATGTATTTGTACATGGTAATTAGGTAATAAAAATTTACCTAATCACGCTCCAGCAACAAAACCTCCTCGGCTCCACATACAGACGGTCGCCTAACACGGGCATACTGGACTTCATAGAGTTCTAACCGAAAAGTAGCATTATATAAAGCGATTTTGGGTGTTGCTAAGGCATGAGATGTAGTACCATATTCTTATTGTTCTTGATTTGCTGCCTGAAACTCTTCGTCCTCCGGGTTGTTTGCGAATCCACCTGAGTTGTGGTCATACTCTGGACAATTAAAATAAACGTATGGTAAGGAATTTTTCCAAATTACCAAGTTAGATTATCGGGGAAAATACTAATTAGTTTAAAACGGTCAAATAGGAGCTATATAGGAGCTAAACGGTTCCTGGGCTATATAGAGCCTTACCTCGTCCCATCGGTTATAGGAAAAAAAATTGTTGTACAGACAGCTCGAAACTTCGCATTTGACGATTAAGAATCAATCAAAGAAGACTTCCTTCACTTGAGTAGTCCCGACCGCAACTTTGCATCAATGCTGCGACAGCCTATAACCCTGAAATAATACATTTTTTCATTCTTAACTTTGGAACACGAATAGAGAAAAAAAAGCAAGTTAGCAGTAGACGGATAGACCACTATGTTACACATTATTTTCTTCGACCTTTGTCCTTCCAATGCAAAAACAAAGTTTCCGAAATAATAATCCATATTACCCTCGCGCAGATTTCCGTCTTCAACGTCATTAAATACCCGTTGATCCTTGGAACTCATCGCTCAATTCGCGAATAAAATCATTCTGTAAAAGCGGTAAAAATACACGTAGGCACTGGTTTTTTCAATCTCAACCTCACTTCTGCTGCTGAACTTCCTCGAGTGGACCGATGGGACGAGGTAAGGCTCTATATAGCCCAGGAACCGTTTTCATATGAAATAGGAAAGGAGATGCCGTATCGCGGATGTGAAGTTGTCCAAAAAACGAAAGCGAGGTTATAAAACCAAACTGGGATGAAGTTCTTTTGCTTTATTGTAGTATGAAGTTACCAAAACGTTCCCAAAAATAAGAATTCCCTTCTAATAAACTAAATACATATATACAAAAAAAAATATTAAAAACAAGTATCAAAAGCAAGTATCAAAAACCATGATACCCTACATGTCTAGGTCCAACTTGTACAAGACAAGCCTACATCTCATGTTTTCCGTGCTCGTCCTGCACCCATGAAGGCGATGAAGAATTTTAAGGCCCCGGTGGAGCCTAGGCGCTTATGGGCAAATTACACTTGAATTTCGGTGCACGATTTGGCGAATATAGCTTCATTATTTTACAAATGTTTCTTGATAGTAAAGTTCAAAAACTTATCTAGTTTGTAATGAACGTGGCATTTTTTTGAAAAATCAATCAGGAAATTTTGTAAAGGCGGTTAAATTTTTGAAATTTTTACAAGTAATGAATTTGGAAATTCTGTTCCGCTCATTACAAAAAGCATTTTTTTTAAATTGACGTATAAATTATGCAAATCCGACCCTCCATTTCGGAGTAATCGTTGACACCGTTTTATAATTTGTTCTGAATTTTTCTTGAAAAAATGTGGCGCCACCACTTCTGCTGCGGCCAACATAGGAAGGTATTAAAAACAAGTTCAGGAAAAGAGGAAGCAATGAAAAGGAAAAGAGGAAAGCAGGAAAGGAGAGGAAAGGAATGGATGGAAATGTTATGCCACAACTTCACTTCGCTTGAGGCTTGCCCAAAGCAAAAAGGATATTATTTTCTAAGGCTGCGGTCCCGCTTAGCGGAATTACAACCATGGTTATCATGGCCCATGGTTATCGTGACATCATTCCCTGTAATTTATAATAACACCTGGTCACATTTATCCTCTTCCCGTGGTTATAGTCGATAAAACAATACTTATAGATATCGATATCTGGCGGTAATTTCAAATTTGTGCATCAGCTCTATGTGATTGGTAGTTTCCAGAGATCCTAAAATCGTGCGTAGGCGGTGTTCCAGCAAGACCCAAGGTCAAGAGCAAATAACCATGCTTCTTTCCTAGGAATTAGGAGTGAGGTCACACTAGGCAGTCAACCGTGGTTATTCGGTAAAATAACCTTGTGGTCATTATAAAGACAGGTCCCACCAGAAAAATTCAGGTAGTGGCTTGGGAATTCCATGGTTATAATAAGCACGAAAAAGAGCAGGGTTATTATCACCGGGCTTTGGTTATTGACAGATCGCTCTCTTTCCTTTACCATTTTATTCGTGAAGCATATAGCTAAACGTAAAGTGAAAGTATGGAAAAACGTTACATAATTAAACTGTTCGTGTATTTTGAAGCCTGGAGCATCTTCTTTGAAAACGGTAAGAGCACTCTTTTTAATTCTGTCCAATGGAAAATGGACAGAGATGATCGCTTGTGGATGACAATGCTGAATCAGTTGAGCAATAAGGAATGGAAAGAAAATTTTCGCGTCACGAAAAGTACATTCAGGCATTTGTGCGATTTACTGAAAAATAGCTTAGCTTGAGGGACTACGAAATTTCGATTGCCCATTCCAGTTGGAAAAAAAAGATTGCGCTAACGCTGTGGAGGCTGGGAACGAACATCGAATTTCGTAGCCTTTCAAAGATCTTCGGTGTTGACAAACCCACAGCCGTTAAAATGTTTCATGATACGTACAAGGCTATCGTAAAGGCTTTGGGCCGAAAATTGATTCGTATTCCTACCTGAAATCGCCTGAGGGAAACAGTAGAATACTTTTCCAGACGTAACTTTCCACAATGCGTTGGAGCAAGAGACGAACTCATATCGCCATTTTGGCACCAAAGGATTTTCCTGCAGATTACTACTGTGTCCGCAAAGGAGGGTATACTGTAATTCTGCAATATGTCGTAGATTTTTCTCTTCGATTTCCCGATAGAAAAAAAGCACACTGTCAATTTTGTAAAGTTCAGGGGTAAAACCCAGGGCCGTACCCAGGATTTTGGTTCGAGGTGGGGGGTGGGGCGTAGTATGTGGATATCGTTATGGAGAAAAAAATTTCGGGGGGGGGGTGAACCCCCCAACCACTCTGGGTACGGGCCTGGTAAAACCCCTTTTCCTCTTCTTTCGTATTGCGTGGCATTCTTCGGGCTGCTCGAAGCACGTTTGCGTGACTTTCCCTAAACCAAATTCGGATCTGTTCGTTAATTGCAATATTCGAATGTTAAGGTTGTAAAAACAGCAACATTTTAAGAGAAAATCATATAAACATATACTTCGGGTAAGTTCTTAAATTTACTAGTGATAATATGTAATATACATTTACTCATGTACTTTTACAATAGCAATATGGATCACATATTTGAAAGACGCGCGAAGGCGGAGCCCAAACCTTGTTCATAATAAACCTGCTCCTTCTCGTGGTTGACATAACCATGATATAACCACACCAACTACCTGGTTATTCTAGTGTGACCTCGTTTATCATGACCAGAGGTTATTTTGACCAAATAACCATGGTTGTTTGCCTAGTGGGACCGCACCCTTGACGAATATTTCTAATACCTGCAGCAAGGAGTCTTTGTCAGTGACCAAGCTGTGACCACGCCTTAAGGGTGGTTCACACTACCGATCAAAATCAAAAAATCACCAGTCAAAATCAAGAGAAGCACTGACTGGGTGCGTGGTTTGGTCTGATTTGGTCTGACTTGTGCCATTCAAATAAGATTGAATTTGGGTCGTTTGATTGTTGTGATTTGTGTGACTTACCACATTGCCAAGAAAGGTTTTATGAAAAACATGCAGGAAACTTTGGTTTTTGAGCAGATAAATAATAAATGAAACTGTAAAAAGACATCCGGATTTACTGAATTAGTATTATAAAGTTTTATGTTGCAGCTAAAACAACTTGCGCTCAATAAAACTTTATAATACTTTATATATCAGTGCTTCTCTTGATTTTGACTGGTGATTTTTGATTTTGATCGGTAGTGTGAACCACCCTTTAGAAGGTTGGGTGCAACAGAAAACAATAACAAGGGCACGTGTATTCTTTGTTGATTTCAGTTTCTTTTGCCCATTTCGTCGTGGAGTAGTGTCCTTTCTTTTATTATAAAGTGTGTAAATAAATTTTACTATAGCGCTTCTGTTGTTTTGTGCATATTTTGCGTTTTTCATTATTTTCCGGTGTTCAAGGGACTTTCATTTTACACATGTCCTGCTATTAGCTTTTGGAGAACCTTTCAACAGAAGAGTTCGTTTAACATTTTAATTAATTTGACTAAGAAATCAAGTTACTAGTAAATGAGATAAACTGTGCTTTTCCCCAACAAATTGTGCAGTGTGGCTTTTGTGTGAGGTCCGCTACTACGTTTGGATTACCTTTTTGTTCACGAATGTAGGGTACCGTTTGAAATTTCAT
>JAGJRO010000886.1:0-12380 GCA_022832285.1 Lepidurus apus apus | reverse complement strand
TGATCGGTCTGGTCGCTCGCGTCAGAGTGAGCCTAAAGAATTTTATCAGTTTGACTACTAAAAATAGTAGTGAACAATTCACTAACCTTGTTTTGATGTTGTTTGTCAACTGCTGTAATCTGTTGCACTATTTTCCGTTTAAGACGAATATAGTCTTGCGGATTTTTTCTCTTTTTTTTTAAACTTGAGCTTGACTGTTTTTTTCTTATTACCCATTTCCGTACAAAGGAAGAAAATCACACGCAGAAGTCACACTCAATCGAAAAGAGTTTGGGCAGGTGCTTCTTGTGATGGACTCGTTTCCTATTACTCTTCTCAAGACTGTCCCCGTACTAGAGATTACCTCATTTGTTTATTGCCTCGCGGGGAAAAATAATAGTCAAGGTATGCATGTACACGTAATCCCATTTACCACCCGTAATGGCCATCGAGTCGAAGGTGTTAGGCTTCACCTTCAGGTGACAAAGGGAAGAAAAAAGTCCTTTGCTCTAAAACCAATGCTATGTTCACATAGGTCATATTTTTGCCATTACACACTTGCATCGTCGTAACGGAAAGAACATTTGTCTGATACGACAGCTTTGCAAGGTGTAAAATGACATAATTCCAAGAATGTCATTTTGAACATGACTATGCTACACTGTTAGGCCGAAAAATTATCGTGCGAACCGACCACCAAAAAATATACCATTGCTTGAGCACGTTAGTCCCGGTCCACCTGTTTGAATTACGCCAGTATGTTGGAGCAAAACCAATATACTCGAAAAGACAAAACTGAATTGTAATGGACAGTTTATTTGTATTCGCAGTTATATTCGATTTCACCACACTTTACAATATGTATATTTAATAAAAAAAATTCACTGACAATTTCATTACGTGAAGTATGATTTTTCATGCACATAATTTATAGCTCAAGTAACTAGTTTAAATTATGTTACTGTTCAGTAGTTGGGTTCATCTTTTTTGTTATTTGACCCGTCGCCTTTTGGATTATGCCACGTTTAGTTAGTTTACGTTAGATTCTGTTCAGTTACTTTAAATGTTGTAAGTGTAAGTTTTTCAAGATAAGGGTGCCAGAAACCAAAATATGTGGATAAGAACACTGTAACACTTATTGTACCCTGTAACAGAACTGGAATGGTATTATTTAAAAATAAGCATTCCTTTTATAAATTCTTACAAATCATGCATAGCCTTCTTACAATCAAGCAACCGAGTACAAATGAACTGTTTCACTTGAAACACTTGCTGGGAGAAAGAGAAGGCGACTTAGCGTATAAAGGGGAAATTCTAACACGTAACAGTTTTATTACAAGAAGGGTCTTTCGATTAATAAAACTGGTTGAATTGGAATATCACTGGTAGTATTGAAGGATAAATTCAAAAGTTACCATGATATTTTTAGCAAAAAATAAGATCACATATAATAAAATTTACTAAATGATATTCGCACATTGTTTTTGTTGGTACTGCAACAAAGCGTACTTGTAACTTCTGACATGCAAATTAGGTAGGCGTTCCCTTTTGGTAAGTGTTTGTGTCAGACTAGTTCGCCATCTGCTGGCAGACATTCACAATAGGCCTACTCTCCTGGGACACAGCGGTGTCCCCATCTGTTATCGGAAANATATTCGCACATTGTTTTTGTTGGTACTGCAACAAAGCGTACTTGTAACTTCTGACATGCAAATTAGGTAGGCGTTCCCTTTTAGTAAGTGTTTGTGTCAGACTAGTTCGCCATCTGCTGGCAGACATTCACAATAGGCCTACTCTCCTGGAACATTGGAAGGATACCCCTGTGACCATACTGTGTAAACCTCTATACTGTGGTTCAACCTGTCTTGTTTTTATTGGAGGCACGAAACTCAAGAAATTTAACATAAACAAAATGGTAGAACTATAGATATTTGCCTGCAAGGCAGACGTAATAATCTGAGCAGTCAGTTGGACTCGGGTAGGTTCCCTCAGAAGTCGGGCATACGAAAGTGCTCTGGCAATCGACTTCTTCTGGAAGATCGCATTCTAGTGTTAAGGGGTTGAAGATTGCGTCACTGGAGCAAGTCTAAAAAGGTACAATGTTTTTCTTCCTTATATTATTCCGTCAACTTTTGTGTTTATTTGTTTGTTTACTTCTATGTATGGTACTCCACCAATGCAAGAGTAATACTGTCGAGAGCACTCGACTCCGTCCATTGCAAAGAAGCCTATTATACCCGATTAAGCTGTTAGAAAGTAAGAATCTTTATGAGATGAGATCTTACCATTAGCATCTGGGCACTCAAAGAGTGGAAGAGGACTTGTGGGAGATTTGGTGGTGGTTGATGTCGTGGTGGATTTGGTCGTGCCGGTGTAGCAGTCTACCCTGGATGGATCATCGCAATGCAGTATGTCAGGGTTAAAGATAAAATCTGCCGGACAAGTCTAATGGCATCAGCGTATTACTATTTAGCTTGAGTGATAGTACTGAGAAAGTATTAGCGAGTGAGAAAAACTATACCTCCAAATAGGGATAGTCGTCCACACAATTGATGTATCGACCGGAGCATTCCCCGGGGATGGCAAAGAAGCCAGTTACATCCTGGCAAAAACCATCGGGGACTATGGTAGTTAAAGGAAAAGCAGTTGAAGATGTAATGGATCCGCAACCAATACTCGCGGGATCATCACCCTTCTTGTTAGCTCCGTCGAATAGAGTACCTTCAGGGCAAGTCTATTAAAAGCCAATTAGTTATGATAGTTATGAAATTAGAACTACAAGTTTCATTGTGGTATTACGTCATTGTAAGCATGGCCATTCACGCAATTGTAGAAAACGCTAGAGCATATTCCCGATGGGTAGAATCCATTTTCCGATGGGCAAGTAAAGCCACAGAAGAAGTTTTCGGGATCGTCGCACATTTTTTGTCCATCATTGAAAAAAGTTCCTTCGAGACAGGTCTAGTCGTGCCGAACCCAGTTAATTATTTGATGATTTAGTTCTTTTTAAGTGTAGTTATTACTTCTAAGTAGGCATGGCCGTTGACGCAGTTGTAGTAATTTGAAGAACAGTAACTTACGGCGAAGAACCCGTTTTCGGGACAAGTGAATCTGGGAGAATGCGGCGCTACCTTCTGCAACGCGTGGAAGAATCGGAAACGAAGAGGAGCGAAAGCCATAGAGAGGAAAACCAGAAATAGCCGAGTATTTAAGAGAAAAGCAGTAGAAGCCACTGTGTAGCGGAAAAGCGTTAAAACTTACTTGTTTTGGGGGCGCACAAACTCCCTAGAAAATACAGTTAGTTAACGTTTCACGTATTCCCATAAGTTTTAGTTTTAGAGTACCTTGGAGGAAGGCGAGACACAGAATCCACACGAATTGTTTCATGTTGATCAAGAAAATCGCAAGCTTAGATTGCTACTGTATTACTAGCATCACCCCTTTTATACCCGTGATCTTAAAGGTGTGGTACAGAGTGCGATTATCAAGTGAGTTTGATTATTTTGCAATCTTATCAGGTGAACCTTGATGCAGGTCAGTTAAAGTTCCAATCTTTTCTGTACCAGAGAAGCTTCTCCTTATATGTCAATTAGAAGAGCAGAATTAGAAGTTTCTAGGTCGCATGATTAATCATCAAAACCTCTGCTTAAAGATTATGTTTGCATCCTGTTGATAAAATGAGCTTTGAATCCGCACCCGTTTTTATAACTATAAACACGTCACGATACAGTGGCTCATTGACGTTTATGGCTTCTACGTAACATTCTCGGAACCACATCAATAAGTAGGCAATTAACAATGAAGGACATGTTATTCGGCAAGCTGCGGGGGCCTCGGTATTATCAATCTGAATAAGGTAAGGAGAAGTGTCTTGCTTTCGAGGTTTGATCTTATGATGCCTTGCACATATCGCTTAGAACACGTACTGCCAATTTGAAGAATTTTGCGATAACAGATTAATCACCACTTTGTGATTCGTGCTGGTCTAAGTCTTACACTGTAACAAAAGTAATCTCTTAAACGACCTACGAAAGTCGTCGTTGCCAACTCCGTAGACAATGGGGTTGACTGCTGAGTTTAAGTACGCCATCCAATACGAAAAATCCAGGTACCATCAAGGAAATATGTTGGGAGCCAAAGGATTGATCTAGAAGTGTTGCGGAGTGATTCAAATGTTGTGATATACAATTTGTAAGCCTAGTGATAAGTTTTGTTTTGGGCATGACTCGCATTCTTAGCTCTGACTTGACCAGACGTTTTTCGTAAAACTCAAAATTTAACATAAACAAAATGGTAGAACTATAAAACTGAACCTGATATGATAGAACAGTTATTAATTAATTGTTGAAATTTTCAGGACATCTCTCTACAAGACCATTTGAAAGCAGCGACTAATATTCCTGAAAAGTACCGTCAGTATGGTAATCCCTTGTCAACTCGCTATGCGTCCAAGGAAATGGCTGAAAATTTCAGCGATTTCAAGAAGTTCAGCACCTGGCGATATCTCTGGTACATTCTGGCTCAAGCCTCCAAAGAGCAAGGTTTGCAAATCACGCAGGAGCAATTGGATGAAATGAAAAAGCACATAACAGATACTGATTTTGAAAGTGCTGAAGCTGAGGAGAAAATTACCCGACATGACGTTATGGCACACGTGCACACCTTTGCCCGCGCCTGTCCTACTGCTGCGCCTATCATCCATCTCGGGGCAACGTCATGTTATGTGGGAGATAATACTGATCTTATTGTCATTCGCGATGGGTTTGATATCTTGTTACCAAAACTGGCCACGTGTATCATTCGCCTGGCAAGGTTTGCTGAGCAATATAAGAGCTTGCCCACACTTGGCTTCACACATTTGCAGCCTGCCCAGCTTACCACGGTTGGTAAGCGTGCTTGCCTCTGGATCCAAGAGTTGCTGATGGACGAGAAAAGGCTGTCTCAACTGAGAAATGATCTACGTTTCCGTGGAGTCAAAGGCACGACTGGGACTCAGGCATCGTTTCTGCAGCTTTTTGAGAATGACCATGAGAAAGTCAAAGCTTTGGATGCGCGTGTTACCCAGCTGGCTGGCTTTCAACGTGGTTATATAATTTGCGGACAGACGTACACCCGGAAAGTTGAAGCAGATTGCGTAAGCGCTTTAGGTAGTTTGGGAGCTTCTATCCATAAGATGTGCACGGATATTCGTTTGCTTGCCAATATGAAAGAAGTTGAAGAACCATTCGAAAAGACCCAAATTGGTTCAAATGCCATGGCATACAAACGTAATCCGATGCGAAGCGAACGCTGTTGCTCGTTAAGTCGCCACTTGATGACTTTGACTATGAATGCCTTGCAAACTTCCGCCAACCAATGTATGGAGCGTACTTTAGACGATAGCGCCAATCGACGTATTACCTTAGCGGAAAGCTTTTTGACTGCTGATGCGATACTTCAGACGTTGCAGAATATGGCAGAAGGTTTAGTCGTCTACCCGAAAGTTATCGAACGACACATTAATCAAGAGTTACCGTTTATGGCCACCGAAAATATCATCATGGAAATGGTAAAGCGAGGGGAAGACCGTCAAGAATGTCACGAACAGATTCGCGTGTTGTCCCATGAAGCAGCGGCTATAGTCAAACAAGAAGGAGGAGACAACGATTTGATAACCCGGATTCGCAATTCTTCGTATTTTGCTCCCATTCATGATAAGCTAGACGGACTCCTTGATCCTTGTACTTTCACAGGACGCGCTTCTCAACAAGTTGAACAGTTTTTAAGCGAAGAAGTTGAGGAAATTGTACAAAAATATGAAGGAAAGTTGAAAGGAACCGTCGACCTCCAAATTTAAGAATACACCAGCGTAACGTGTACTCCAAAATTTTCTGTTAAAAAGTAGTGCAAAATTTGTTCAGTGACGGTTACGGGTCATGGATTGGAATATAATTTTCACTAGGAAAATGCAAGTTTACCGTTTGTATTTCGTTTCTTTTGGTTATGGCATTAAAGATTCTAACATGTCCCAGATCTGAAGTCCGGGTATTTTAAACACATGTATTTCACAGTTATGTTTGGCTGCCGGAGGATCTAATGGAATTTCAAATCAGTGAATTAGTGAGTCTCCTCGAGTTGATATAGAAATATGTTTGATATAGAGATATGTTCTGAACCAATCGTTTACAACTTCCACTTATGAAGGTAACTCTAAGTTACCAAAATTAGTCTTACGGACCTTTGATGGAAACATCCTCAAGTGGAAGGAATTCTGGGACTCATTTAAAGCAGAAGTCCACAATAACATCCATCTGACTAATATTTCTAAATTCAATTATCTAAAGTCCCTCCTTGAGAAAGAAGCTGCCACGTCTATTGCCGGTCTTAGTCTCTCCAATGACAACTATGAAAAAGCTATCGACATCCTTATTGAGCGATTTGGAAAGGAGACCAAAATCATTCCGGCCTACATGCGTGCATTGTACAACCTACCCAAGCCATCGTCTCAATTGAATGACCTCAAGAAGTTTTCCGACACTTTGGAAGTTTACATCAGGGCATTGGAGTCTCTAAACAAACACACTGAATCTTACGACGATCTATTGATTTGGATTTTGTTAGATAAACTTAGTCCGGAAACGAGAAGAAATCTAGCTAGGGAAAACCATTCCGGTGACTGGACGCTTGAGGAATTCCGTGAAGCCATCAAAAGGGAGTTGAACATACTAGATTCCTGTGGGACGGTGGAGCTGGGAACACCAGGTCGAACTATTGGTCAGAAGACGTTACATCCTAATTCTTCTATGCCTACAGCTGTTGCTCTTACAGTCTCTCAAGCTCCTCCCAAGACACCCTGCTGCGTTTTCTGTCAAGAATCCCACATTCCGAGCATATGTACAAAATTGGCAACTGCGGATGAACGTAAGAGATTTGTCAAGGATCATAAACTTTGTTTTAATTGTCTAAGCAGCTCACATCAAGCCGCCGACTGTCGTTCAAAAAACACTTGCAGGATCTGCCGAAAAAAGCATCACACCAGCTTACATCAAACTATCAATGTTTGTTCCCCTTCTGCGACTCCTGAAGACACGACTTTCGCTCAAATAGCTCTTCATGCTTCGTCAAATTCTTCTATCGAAACCTCCGTCATGCTTAAAATTGCCAACGCTACTGTCCGAGTTGGAGATAGAGCCGTTCCTGCTAATATTTTATTCGACGAAGGTTCTCAACGATCATTCATATCGTCTAAATTACGATCTCTTCTCCAAGCTCCAGTTGATCATTCTATCACAACGAAACTTGCGGTGTTTGGAAGGTCCGCTCCTCGCATTAATCAGTTAAGGGTCATCAAGCTGACCATTTTGGACTCAGAAGGGAAACCCATTCCCATTGTCACTTTGGAGGTACCTCAAATTGCTGCACCGTTTTATGTCCCCCCCCCCTTAAGAAACTCCGTGAATTCGAACATTTAAGGGATCTTCGCTTTGCCTACTCATACAGTGAAAGGTGTCCGTTTACCATTGACATCCTTGTAGGAGCCGACCATTTTTGGGACTTCATTGGAGATGTCATTATTAAGGGAAATGGACCCACTGTCGTTAGCTCGCGTCTCGGGCACCTGCTATCAGGACCTACCTTGAAGACTGAATTGGAGGAACCGCTAACATGTCTTCTTGTTGGGAATATCGAATCTAACGTCGACCAACTCTGGAATCTAAACTCTTTGGGTATCACTCTGGAAAGTGATTGCAACTCTTCCTTTCTCGTTTCTTATCTACAAGATTCCGTAAGCATGCGTGATGGTCGTTACGTAGCCAAGCTCCCTTGGAAACCGCTTCACCCCCCTCTTCCAAACAACTTCGAAATCAGCCTAAAGCGCCTTTTCGCTCTATGTAATCGTTTACAGAAGGACCCTAAGCTCCTCTTCGCTTATCACGAAATCATTCAGGATCAAGAACGGAAGGGATTGATTGAAAGAATTGACTTTTCGCCCACTGAAGAGAAGGCAACTCATTATATTCCTCATCGCGCGGTACTCAAGGCGTCGAGTAGCACACCTGTAAGAATTGTCTACGATTGTTCGTGTAAGTCGAGTTCAAGTTCCCCTAGTCTGAATGACTGCCTCGAAGCAGGCCCTTCCCTCTAGAGTGATCTCTCTGGAATCCTTATCCGCTTTCGTATTGGCACCTTCGCTTGTACCGCTGACATTGAAAAGGCATTTCTGCAAGTATCTCTTCACCCCGATGATCAAGACTTTGTTCGTTTTTTGTGGAAAGAGAACCCCTTTGATCCGAAATCAAAAATCAACTGCTTTCGTTTTCGCGTCGTACTATTTGGAGCCGCAAGTTCTCCGTTTATGCTTAATGCTATCGTCGCTCTCCATCTCAAGAAGTACCTAAACGTTGTTGCTGAAGACCTGAAGCGTAACCTTTATGTCGACAACGTGGCGACCAGTTTGAATAACGAAGATGATTTGCTGAACTACTTTTTTGAATCTCGATCCATTTTTGCTGAAGCGGGTATGAATCTTCGTGATTGGGCTACTAATAGCCGTCGTCTTTCCTCTTTAACCCATGACTTGGGACTCTCTACCAACAGGCACCTAGTTAAGGTCCTCGGTCTGAATTGGGACAGTCAGCGTGATACTCTTAACCTTGTCAATCGTGATCTCACCATTGACCCTCCCTCAACCAAAAGGAAAATTTTACAACTAACAGCGAGTATCTACGATCCTCTTGGCATTATTGGGCCGGTTTTGATTCGGGCTAAATTCCTCCTACAGGAGCTGTGGAAATTGAAGTCTGATTGGGATACTCCCATTCCTGATGAACTTGAGAAAACCTTGAATTTGTTAACCTTGGATCTGTCCGCTGTTCTCGAAGCCACGATCTCTCGCCCTTACTTCTCCGAAGAAGTCCACTCCTTCGATTTGCATATCTTTGCTGACGCTGGTCTCAAGGGTTATGGTGCTTGCGCCTACTTCGTTTCTGAGAATGAATCTAGTCTTGCCTTTGCTAAGGCCAAGGTTGCTCCTGTGAAAACCCTCACTTTACCCCAACTTGAGCTTACTGCTCTCCTTATTGCTTGCAGGCTCGGCGTT
Source organism: Lepidurus apus apus (assembly GCA_022832285.1). Lineage (NCBI taxonomy): Eukaryota > Metazoa > Arthropoda > Branchiopoda > Notostraca > Triopsidae > Lepidurus > Lepidurus apus. The sequence continues at coordinate 3,322 of JAGJRO010000886.1, read as the reverse complement.
TGGTTATCGGAAATGCTGAAACCTACCGGAATGTTGAAATCTGTGAAAGTTTGGACCGATTCTCAAATTGCGATTCATTGGACACGCAATCTTTGTCAGAAGAAGATTTACGTTTCTCATCGAGTTCAAGAAATCCGAAAACTCTGCTCCTCATTAGACGCCGAAATACGTTTCTGCCCTGGTTTTTCTAATCCGGCTGATTTATGTACGCGTGGCGTCACTGCCAAGGAAATTCTGAAGAACGATTTCTGGTTAAAAGGACTCCGTTGGTTGTGCGTCCAAAGTGAATGGCCTACATGGGATGGAACTGTTCTGTCCGTTTTTGAAGATCAAGAGGTTGTTACACTAGCCCTCACAATGTCTTCTTGTGACGACTTTGAAACCTTGTTCAACTCCTGGTCTAAACTCAAGAAAATCACCAGCTGGATTTTCCGTTTCGTTAGCAATTGCCGCTCTCCTGCTAGTCTACGAACATCTGGCCTTCTAACTCTTCAGGAGCTGAATCGTGTCGAATTATTGCTCGTACGTCGCTCACAGTTTCGACATTTCCAATAAGAACTTGCGGAGTTGGAGAAGGGGAGTCAGAGATCTACTCTGATTAAACAACTAAATCTGTTCCTTTCTGATGGAGTGATAAAATGTCGTGGTAGAATTCAAAACGCTGCTGTTTCGGAAAGTGCTAAACACCCTATTTTGATCTCTCAACGTGATCATATCGCGAGTCTGATCGTTGATCACTTCCATCGTCTTTCGCTACATAGTGGAGTGAATACTACCGTTGCTTCCGTGCGTCAATAGTTCTGGATTCCTCGCATAAGGAGATTGGCTCTCTCCGTTTCCCTAAGGTGTGTTACCTGTAGGAAAGTTACCGGTGGCCCTTATCCAAAGCCTCCATCTCCTCCCTTACCCGCCTTTCGAGTTCGGTCCGCCAAACCCTTTGAAATTGTCGGAATCGATTTCACTGGTGCACTTTTTGTTAAGTCCGGAACCTTAAGTAACTCTGGAAAAGTTTACATTTGTTTGTTTACTTGTGCGGTTACGCGAGCCGTACACCTTGAGCTCGTGGAGAATCTTTCTACAGAATCATTTTTACTTGCCTTCAGAGCATTCTGCGCTCGCCGATCTATTCCTCGTTTAGTTCTCTCTGACAATGCTACCACTTTTGAATCCGCTGCAGAATCCTTGCAGACTTAGCAACAAGATTCCTCGATTCAGAAGTATCTGGAAGACTTTAAGATCGAATGGAAGTTCATTCCTAAACGAGCCCCTTGGTATGGGGGTTTTTGGGAACGTTTAGTTGGCCTTACTAAAACTTGCCTCAAGAAGGTGTTGGGAAAGTCTAGACTCAATTTCGCTCAACTTTCGGCTCTCGTTACCGAAATTGAAGGTCTTTTAAACGATCGACCACTTACTTATGTGTCTTCTGATGTGAAAGATGACGAGCCAATTACCCCTTCTTTGCTTCTCATGGGTCATCGTATTCGTCAAATACCGTTGTCTGAATCCCAAATTGACCCCCTGGATCCGGATTTTTCCTTAATGGATACTCTGAAGGTATCGTTGGATCACAAGAGAGAAAAGTTGCTGCATTTCTGGAAACGTTGGCATCACGAGTACCTCATCGCACTACGTGAAACTCATCGCAACAATCGAGATAACTCTATGGAATATATCAAGCCTGGCGATATCGTACACGTGCACGATGATACGAAGCGTGTTTTTTGGAAACTCGCAAAAGTTGTGCACCTTGTTAGGGGCAATGATGGAATTGCACGTTCAGCTATTATTCGTACTGCTCAGGGAGTGACCAATCGTCCAATTTGTAAACTCTATCCCCTTGAAGTCAATGTTGAAACAACTGCTGATGATTTGCCTGTATCTGATTCTATTGTTCCGAAATCTAATTTTGATGTTCTATCTGGTTCTCATGTCTTAAAACCTGTTTCTGACGTTTTGCTACCTGCTTCTGAAGTTGTACAATTTGATTCCCGTTCGCATCTTAACTCGCAACCAGTTTGCAATAATATTGTACGCGAGTGTCCTCCTCGCAGAAGAGCGCAGACCCAGGCCAAACAACTTATTCGTGGCTGGGTTCGGGAACTTCAGGATGAAGATTATTGCGCGCGGGAGGATGTTGCGGAGTGATTCGAATGTTGTGATATACCATTTGTAAGCCTAGTGAGAAGTTTTGTTTTGGGCATGACTCGCATTCTTAGCTCTGACTTGACAAGACGTTTTTCGTAAAACTCTTAAATTAATACATGTATATTTTAACTAAAATCTGTGATTCCTGAAGACATCCATCCTTTAAACACAACGCAGGCTTTCTTTATATCTTTTCGAAATTTCCTCCGTGAAAAGAAGTAAGATTTCGCTTGGTAAAGGTCTCTTCCAATTGCCAAGTACTATTTTTTTCTTTTTACCAAGAACAAGAGGTAGAATGGAATCCAGCAAATCAGGAACATGATGACTATATGGCCCAGCGTGTAGAAAGCTTTCCGATCCTTTCTACTGCGTGCAACATCCGCGTCAGATTTCTTCGCTGCAGCCCCGCCACCTGCCTGTTTAGGTATCGTTAGTTGATTCTGTTTGCCGGCCGGCTGGTTTGCCGGTGGTTGACCACGAGATGGTCCTGCATCCGACGTATCATCTTGAGTTACCGCCTTCATAACGTTATCAGTTAGATACTGACATTCCAAAGTATTATCTTTATACCGAAACAACGCTGACTTCTACTTTTTTGGATTGAGCAACTTGTCGGGAGCGTTTCATCATGACATAGAAAATACGGATGTAAGCAGTCAACATGACTAGCAGAGGTATATAGTATCCCAGGAGACCTACGTAAAGGACTGTATGCACATTGCGCTTTGGGTCCCATTCGCATTCTTCTGGACTGTAAACGTTGTACACGCGATCCCACACTGTTAAAAAGGGTACCTAAAACCGGTGTGTAACGACCTCCTAAAATTGGTAGTTACTACTCAAGATAGGTACCTCTCCCCAAAGATGGGGTTNGTACCTAAAACCGGTGTGTAACGACCTCCTAAAATTGGTAGTTACTACTCAAGATAGGTACCTCTCCCCAAAGATGGGGTTCTCCCTCTCAACAACGGGGAACCAGCCCTCAAACCGGTAGCTGGAGCCCCAAAAGTGAGTAGGCGCCCCCTATTATGAGTAACGAATACCTAATACGGGTAACCACCCCCCCAAAATGAGTAGCCTGCTTCCCTAAATCGGTATTTTCAAACCTCCCAAAATCGGTTGACAAGAATGAATTTCGGTCTACCTAGTCCGCAGCAGGAAAATTTCACTGTTGCCC
>JAGJRO010000868.1:0-12210 GCA_022832285.1 Lepidurus apus apus | reverse complement strand
AATCGACATAGTTGCCCAAAATGTATCGACCATACTGTAGTTGAAGGCTCAATAACAATATCTTTTCAAATAATATCAATATATAGGGAGCAAAAGAATCGATATATTCCTTATATCTATCGATTTACGTTTAAACTCATTTTCATAGTTCCCGCTGTAAGGAAGGTAGAGTGAAACAGGTCGGGACAACCCTCACCTCCCAAGGGATTAGCCAGAAGGCTCAAAAAGTTGTGACAGAAGGCCCATAAGAAAAGGGCCAGATGTCCTCTCTATCCTACTCTATGATTTTCGAGAACGCTTCGTTCCGTTCCAGAACACTGGTCTCGTCTTGTCTTGTCTTATCTTGTAAAGTAAGCCGCGGAAGCACTAAAAGCGTTGGCTAGCAGGACCCTTTCTTGTTAGCTGTGACAACAGCTTAATTTACATAGAAAGCAGCAAACCTCATAAAAGCGGGTTCAGCCACGTTAGGAGGGTCGCCCAACGATCCGCAGCAAACCATACCAGCCTTGTTTCGCCCCAGGCGGAGTATTTTAAGTTACGTTACGTTAGGATAGTTAAGTTAGATTAGGTTGGTACCAAGTCGCACAAGTACGTGGAAAAGACGTCGCTTTCTGACGTAATGACGTCGTACGGAGACGTCTCAGCGACGTTAAGGCGACAGCCAATTGTCAATCGCTTTCGACGTTCAAATGTGACTATCTGGCAACGTCAACAATTAACGGTCTGACGACGTCTAAATGTGATGTCACGGCAACTTCTTCATTCGACGGTTTGGTGACTACCTAGGCGACGCGAAAGCCACGTTTTATTGCGACGGTATATCGACGTGTTTTGTATCGTTTAAAAAATACAGTATAAAGCTTAGTAAATTGTGTATCCAAAATCCACTTCTCTCCAGCCCAGAGTTCCTTACCTGATGTCCAAGAGCCTTCGCTTATAAGTAAACCTTTCTATACACTGCAAAAAAGATATTTAGCGAAGGAAAAGCCTTGGAAAACAGTAAATGTAGGCGACCCGTGTAGAGATTGTGTTCAAATTTTAATTTTATTGCTTTAACTCTTTGTCCGTAACTGAATTTCCCTCAAATATAAAGGCTCTTTCCTAGCAGTACACTTTTTCTTCCCTTTTTCTTGGCACTAGTCTTCTGAGGAATCACTGTGGTCTTGAAGAGCTCCACTCGCTTTGGAGCGTGCTTGAGAAACAAACACGATAATTTTTTGAAGGCTTCCTTGTCCAGGTCAGGAAATCTTCCCTGGTTCAATTCTCCTGTAAAGAATGTACATCAGTAATACTGTTAATTGATTAAGTAAGCAAAACTTACTTCTAATTAACTTGACAAGAATGGATGTTCTAATCCATGGCTTGTTGTAGGCACGCCCACTGTGCTTTCTTCCTTCCCAGTTAAACTGACTCCAAACACTGTCGGTGGCAACTGCGAGCCAGGCGTTTCTCACCGCATCTTTTTTGTTGTTTCCACCAATGGTGGCTATAAAAGAGAACTGAAAAAAAAATCAGCTTATAATTTTTTATAAGTACAGTGGAACCCACTTATAACGATATCGGATATAACGATAACCCGCCTATACCGATACAAAACTTACGGTCCCGTTTTAGTCCCATTTAACCCAATGAGAACGATATTCGGTTTTACCGATATCGCTTATAACGATAATTCGTATTAACTGATACAATTTTGAAGCCCCATGGGGTATTTGGCAATGGTTAATGATTCCGGATATATCGATGCCCTTTGGCATATCGATGACACTAATACCTAAGCCCTGAAAGGGGTGTCAGTAATTCCCTGGAAAGAATGACTGTGTAACAGGTTTTCAAAACAGGACGTAACTAGCTTTCACCAACTTTCACCTTCGACCTCTCTCGTTGGCAATGTTCAGTTCAGCGCTGACAATTGTGAAGCAAAGATGGACCAAAAGAGGAAAACACTAACACTCGCCCAACGCGTGGAAGTTTTAAATTTACTGCAAAACAATCAAACACAAGACTCAATCGCGAAGCAGTTCGGTGTGGCACAATCAGTTATTTCGCAAATTAAAAAAGACAAGTAGAATATCCTGAGTGATTGGCAGAAGAACTATAACCCCTATGTATAGGCAAGTTCTAATATACCGATACTCCGCTTATACCGATATCGACTGTCCGGTCCCGAGCCCATCGTTATAAGCGGGTTCCACTGTATTAGAATAACAATAAAATTACAAAGGAATGCAGCTCCTCAATTGTATTTTTGTAGCGTAGAGTCATCCAAACGTTTCTCTAGCTCTTGTAGCTCCTCAATTGTATTTTCCGGGGAAAGATCGAAATTGTTGGTCTCTGCTGATCTTTGTTGGTTTGTTAAATGTGTTAGCATTCTGCCATGCTGGTCGAGTTTGTACATTATGGCATTCATAAAAGTCATAATTTTTGTAAATCCGTGACTGCTTTCTAAAGGGAAAATTCAAATTAGATCAATAAGTAGAGTCTACAATATAAAATTGTTACCATGCCCAGCATTCTTGTTTTTGGGCTATTGATGCAACCTATGCTGAGGTCTACTTCGTCCTCGGTGACTTCACTCCCCAAAGATCATCGGTGATGATTTGGATTGAGAACGTTATTGGCTGCTTCATTGTTGCGTTTCGATGGACCAGCATCATTAGCTGATTATTCGAAACGTTATTGATATTTTAGGTTTTTACTGGCTTTCTTACCCTGTGTTGACACAGTAAGGTCAAACTCATAATCATCTGGATCAAAAACGTTACTAGCGGCTTCACGGTTGCCGGTCGATGGACCAGCATTAGCTGCTTCATTGTTGCGTTTCGATGGACCAGCATAATTGGCTGAAGATACGAAACGTTATTGATATTTCAGGTTTACTGGCTTTCGTACCCTGTGTTGACAAAATAAGGTCTAACTCAAAATCATCTGGATCAGAAACGTTACTAGCTGCTTCACGGTTGCCGGTGGATGGACCAGCAGCTTTTGCTGAAGATTGTTCTGCAAAGATACGAAATGTTATTGATATTTTAAAATTGAGTATCTACCTGAATGAAGTGGAATACTCGCCAAATCTTCGTCCTCGCTAGGCGTATAGGCGCGTTTGTTAAATTTGATTCGCTTACCCTTTCCAGTCTGCTGCTACTTTCGCTGCGGCAACTGGATAGGTGTCTAAACTCAAACGAATAAAATGTATAGTAACTTACACAGAAGGCTTCGAATGGCTTACCGTGTGTCTCAAGGTTAAACTCATAATTCGGCCAATTGAACTGCGGAGTTTCTCCCGTAATAAGGGCAATTTCAAGTCTTGTGTCCTGAAACTTGGGATAGTAGCATCTCGAATCATAAATCCAATTTTTTGGCACCACTATGGGTCCACTCATTTTTCCACCCATAATCAATTCAGCCAATTTAAAAGCCATAATTTAGAAACAAATTAATGAATAATAATAATATATACCGTGCAAAATATTTCTTACTTCGAAGGGAATTTTGAGCCTCAAAATTTCAAATTGAGGACCACGACGAAGCACACAACTCCACTGTTTGACGCTATAGTGGAAACCGGGAAAATGACAAGGAATGGTAGGTTGGGTGTGGGTGTGGATTCCGACACTGACGTCGGTTGCTCCGCCATTGTTTACCCTGGGCTTAGCCCGGGCGCTGTAGGGTGGTGAAAATGATTTCTCACTTTTGAGGGTTTTAGTATTTTTGAACGGAGTAATTTTGTTCGGAATTTGAACCAGGGAGGGAAAGGGTGGGCTGGGAATGGTTTTTGGGGTGAATAGGTTAAAAGCAAAGTTAAAAATTTTAAAATTGGCGGGAGCTCACAAAATTCACTTCTGACACTGGCGGAAGCGAACCGCGATAACAAAGGATAAAAAAAAGATTTACAAACTTTAGGACAGAAATATTTCTTCTGGTTCAGCTACTAATCCAGTGCAGAAGATAAGCTAGACCACAATACCCGATTTCTTCTCTGGAGCTTGGTGGGTATGCCAACATTACAGAAGCTAGATTCCAACAAAAGTTTGGAATTTTAAGAGCATTATTTGCGTGTGCTTTCGACCTGTTATGACCTATACTAGGAAATTAAAGACGGGTTATGAGAAGGCCGATTCTGGTTTTTATCCGTATGTCTTATTTTCTATATTGATATCAAAAATCAAATTAAAAATCAAATTCATACGAAAGTGGAAAGACAATCCATGAATCTTGGGATCCGAAAAAAGGCAACTTGAAACCCTTCCACTTTACGGATTCAAGGGGGTAACATATCAAATCTTCACACAAACGACTTAATAAACAAGTATCAATACTCCGTGAGGGTATGGGGTAGTCAAAAACATCAATGCATGACATAAAACTCCTACCAATAATATACATTTTACCATCAGGGTTCTGTAAAATATTTTCAATGAAATGGAGAAAATGGACGTGTCCCTAAAAAAACTACATTGTTATGACCCTTTAGGCTAATCGCGAAACGTTCGCAAGTTACTTTCCGGAATTGCTTCACTTTTTTGCCATAAGGCCATAGTGGCCCACTAGCATGCTCTTGGGAAAGTACTGGAGTGAGGGCTGAAAACGGTTCGACTCGACTCATCAACCTTCCAAACCGAGTCGAGTCGGTCGTCGTCAAACCGAGTCGAGTCGTAAGCCGATACCCGTGTGTCAAGCCGATTCTCAAAGGAAGAATTAAAACGAAAGTTTTATTAAACCAATATGAAAAGAAGGATCCAGAAATATAAAATCAAGGAAAGCAGATGACCAACCCAATGAAGATGAAGAGTAAGAACCCACGATGAAGAAAACGAGTGAACAATCCCACGAATTAGAGATAAAACAACGAAGAGGACAAGTGTTGCGACAGTGATGATAATAACTAGCTTACAACAACCCACGAAGATTACCAATAAGCAATGACTCAACGAGAAGAGTTAGCTAAAAATACAACAATGGATTCGAAGCAAAGATTGCTGAAGAGAGGAGTGAAGGATACTGGTTGGTTCTGTTCTGGTTGATAATTTGGAATGAAACCGAGGACTATTGACGTCAGTGTTTAAATAGGGTAGAGGAGAAAGCGTTGCGTAGGATAGGAATGTACTATGCTGAGCAAAAAAGTATATACCGAGCAAACCACAGAGGTCTAATTAACCCTCTCGAGGCTTATTTCCATTCAAGGAAGGTATACCTTTTAGAGTTAGGCCTTTCACTGTATTTTTTCCTTACACTTGCTTTAAGATGGGGAAATGTTAGACGCAACCTTCCACCTTTTCAGTTGTTTACTGCTTTCACCTTGCATTCCAGGATTTCCTCATGAACAGGGGTCGTGAAAGTTGACCTTTAAGCCGACCCAAGCCGGTCATTGTCAAACCGAGTCGAGTCGAAGTCGACGGTGTCAAGTCGAGCCGAGTCAAAGTCGGTTGTTGTTAAACCAAGTCGAGTCGAAGTCGGTCGTTGTCAAGTCGAGTCGACATCGACTCGACTCGGTTCGACTCAAGCCGAACCGATTTTCAGCCCTACTGGAGTGGTGTTCGGCACTATTTCCTTCACAGCAAGATTTTCTAGCTCGTGCAAGCGTTTAACAACTTGCTCAAGCATTAATTTTTTGCTTTTTACGATTTGTTTGATAATATGTACATCTGTACATAATTTTCTGCCCAGTAGCCACTCCAAGTAGGGATGGGACCAAAATGTTCAACATCATCAACGAGATGAATAAGGCTGTGGACATTGTATGCCATACAATGTTTCCCGTAAATTGTTGGTGATTTCTCAATAAAATCTTTAAATAAATTTCTACAAACAGTAAAAGTTCCGTGCATGCGGCTACTTGCATGACGGGATAGCAACCTAACTCCAACATAGAACATCAAAAAATGGCGGCACTGGGCTTCTGGTAAAATATCTTTAAATGCACTTACAGCTAAATAATCCCGAAACATCCTAAATTCTGTGGCTTTCCATCTCTTTAATTCGTCTAACCCTCTTGGCTTTCTGGCAAATTCTGAATGAACATAAGGTTCCATAGCTTTTAAGCGTCCCGAAATTACGTTTACTGCTTTCTTCCGTACATTAGCTGGGCTTTTTACGCTGCTTGTAATAAAACTTAGTAATCTTTTCGTTACTCCTAAATCCAGTAGGTGGAGCGATTCGTTGCGGGAAGCCTGCAATCATTTCTATACACAAATTCTCCACCGCGTTAACCATGCGAGTGTGATGGGGCTTGCTAGGATCTGATTCCAATTTTGCGCTAAACGAAGCATCAGTCCTGCTTGCTGCGTCAATATCGTGAAGAATAACCCTCCCATTTACATGATCTTCTTTAACGTATGTTCCTGTTGTCACGCACTTCTGGCATGACGAATACCCCCCCTGTGACCCAACCCTTTTAACTAATGCAGATGCGGGGGCTTCACATATGAAAGCGTGATTTTTTACGCCTAGCGTTAACTGCCCCAAAACGAAACCTTTACTTTCCAATTGGCTTGCCTCCTCAACAAAAGGGTTCAGAAAATGATTGAAGTTGAAAGGTTTCGATTTACCTGAATAGATCCCGCACACGAAAGGTTTTAAAACTGGTACATTAAAAGTTTTAACTACAATAGGCCAAAAACAGTGGCCTGAGCTTTTAGCCATTGGAAGTCCATCCACGTTCACGCGCAAGAGGAACTTATCAGGAACGTCAAAAGGCCGAAGCATCTTCAATGTGCGTGTCAACCCCGTTGATAGTTTAAAATTGTAGAATTTTCCTGGGGGGAGCACTTCAGTTTCATCACGACGGATTGATTTCAGCAAAGACCGGTGATCGGCCGGAAAAAACGACAAGCACGGAACTTCTCGCAATGTTTTCAGCAATTTGTTGACGTGCGTACGGGGGACACCACAATCCCCTGCCCAGTTGGCAAGTTTAGAGGCTATCAATCGGTCCTGTGTTAGTGTTTCACTGTCTTCACTTTCTTCACTCTCACTTTCTTCAGACTGAGATTGTCCAAACACTTCTTGATAGCATAACTTAAAGGGCAATAGCCACCAAAAAACAACTTTGTCTTATAATAAGGAGTAAAAAATGTAGTTTCTAGTTCTCTGTGTCTTTTTATCATACGCTAAAATGAAAACTAGATAATAAGAAAATAAGAAGTCTAACATTCAAACGGGGCATATTTGCCATTGGCCAGCGCGGTCACGTGGGCCCTGTGACGTCATGGTCGCACACAATATGCCAGTTTGAGCCACAGAGGAACCATGAACTTACCGAACACAAACCGTGAACCACGAACACGAACCGCGAACACGAACAGGTCAGCCTGTAATGTTGTATACGATCTCGACGTCACGGCTCGCGTGGCGGGAAAATGCCAAAATCTCGCAAGTCAATAACTCGGGAACGGCTAGTCATAAAAATTTGAAACAAATTTTCTCGTTCTTAGAATAATGTGTACAATAAGAATTCATCCAAATATCAATATGCTATGTCGTTGGCTATTTCCCTTTAACAAAGTCACTATTGTCCCAGTCGTCATCACTTTCCATTTGTTCACTCTCAAACTCAAAAAAATCGTCCACATCGTTAATAGTTTCCGAGATGGGTGTAAATGTAGCATGGGCATCCACGGCATTCGGCACGTTGCTGTCAGCCAAGGTGGTTCTTAAGGTAGAATAAACACCGTCCTGTCCACAAACAAAATTACGATAACTTATCACTCTTAGTAAAAAAAAATCTCGACGACAATTGCCCAAGGAACGGTGAGTGACTTTGATCTTCATGCAAGTTTTGTAAAGCGTGGTTCACACAGGCAATCATTGGATTCGCTATCCAGGAGTCAAGTCAAGAGTCACATCCTGAGGGCAGGACTCGCTATCCAAAAAGGCGTGATTGCGGCTGATAACAGGCTATCAAAATAATTTGATAGCGGACCCTGTGATTGCGGCGATCGCCGTGTCTGCCGGCGTTGCAGTTATTGAAATGTGTTATAAATTAAATAATTTTATACTTTAAGGTGTATAAATTTATTAAAGTATATTGTATATGCAGTCTAGTTACCTTAAAAATGATAAGCATAATTAAGTTTTCACACTTTATTTGATTGTAATGTCGCATTTTTAAAAACAAAAACAAAGCAATGTTGTCGTTCAGTGCCATTTTAATAAATACCATTAAATATCTTTCCAGACTATTATTTTCTAGTTTTATGCGACTTATTTTAAAATTAACCACTGGATAACTTTTAATACTAAAGAAATTAAAACTATGTTTACGTAAATAATTTTCTATGGCAACGCAGGCAGACACGGCGATCGCCGCAATCACAGGGTCCGCTATCAAACTATTTTGATAGCCTGCTATCACCCGGAATCACTCTTTTTTGGATAGCAACTCCTGCCCTCAAGGTGTGACTTTGGATTTGACTCATGGATAGCGAGTCAAATGATTGCCTGTGTGAACCACGCATAAAGAAGGAGGCTTGAATTCATGCCCTGAGGGTGGAGTTGTGTCACCATTTCAGGAAATTGTCTGTCCACTTCGGCTTCCATTCTCCTTAGGAGTGGCCTTCGACCAACGTTTTCCTTTAGTGCTCGTTTCGCCATGTTTCCTAATTGTTCGGAAAAAAATTGTAAATGAAGTTAACGTGAAAATACTGTTTTGCTGTATTTTCTTAAAAAAATAAAAATAGTGTACCTTCCAAATGAAGATAACGTTCAGTTTGTTAATAGTAAACTGCAACGAATGTATTCGGTATTTTTCAAATCCCCAAAAGTTATTGTTGTCAACAATGAATTTCGGTCTATTTAGTCCGCAACAGAAAAATTTCACTGTTGCCCAATAATGAATGTTCCCATCTGTTAAGATAGCCTGCAGCGCTTTCATATTTTGACTTGTTTGCATTTTGTCTTTTATATTTTAACTTGAATTTTTGTAATGTTTGACTGAATGTACCCAAGAGACAAAGTTTTTAAAACAATACAAAAATCAATTATTAAAATATACGGCTTAATTCGATTAACGATTTTTGGGGTTTATTATATACCCCGTTCTTGAGAGTTGGAAAATACTGGTTTTGGGGTATTACACATGAATTTATTCATACGTATGGACGTACAGGAACTTCTTTCTTTGAACGAATTTGAAGTAACGTCACTGCCATCTCATGTGCACCCTGCTTAAAGTAAAAAAAATCCGAATTTCCTGACAGTTCGCCTTTGTCGTCTTGTTATTAAATACGCAATGAAAATAAACAGAACAGACTTATTAATTTTGCCATGTATTAAGAAAAAATTATACAAGTTTTAATGTTCAATTGTAATGCACGACTACTCCACACTGAAAAAAAGGATAGGCAAGGGCGACCATGATCCTTCTTCTTAAGCATCCCAAGGGATAAAAATGTAATGTAATACCAGTTCAACGTAGATTTCATTAAAGTATACTCACCCTGGAAAACATTTAATCTTACAAGTAAAACTAGGTCCCTAATCTCTTTTAAATAGCATAAGCTCCGCTTCACCAACTGGAAATTCTCCAAGGACCACATATTCTATACCTTAAACCGGGCGCAGGAAAGTTGGCTCCTTGCAAGGTCACTTGAACCTGCCAGCGACCTCAATTTTGGAATCAAATTTCGACGTCTGGAAAAAGTGGACATGACGTCGAATTGTTAGGTTATTCGACGTCGCAAAGTAACGTCTACTTTCAGCGTCACCTCAACTTGCCAGCGACGACATTTTAAACGTCAAATTCCGACGTCCAGGGAAAGTGGACGTGACGTCAAATTGTTAGGCGATTTGACGTCGCACAAGTGACGACTGAATAAAACGTCGTCGACGTCACTTCAACCATTTTTCGACCAACATGTGCTACTTGGGTTAGGTTAGGTTAAGTTAGGTTAGGTTAGAATAAGTTAGGTTAGGTTAAGTTAGATTAAGTTAGGTTAGGACGCTTATGCGTGCTTTTAGACGCCTCCTACAACATGGTTGAACCCGCTTATGCGGTTTGCTGCTTTTAAGACACCTACAACATGCCTCAACCCGCTTTTATGAGGTTTGCTGCTTTTAGAAAGGGTCATGCTAGCTTAACGTAGCACAAAATTGGGCTTATTGCCGCGTGTGTCCGGGTTCAAAAACAGGTTAAGGGAGCAGATGCCACTTGACGTAAACGATGCTTAGGGAAAACCGATAAGGTACGCCCCTTATGAAGCTGATAGCTGTTTCTTAAAAATGCCACTAGATGGACATACCATAGGGCAAGATTAATTCCGCCACGCCAGTCGGAGTTAATTTCTTAATTTAGTCAGTGTTGCCAACCATGGTGATCAGTGTTGCCAGACTTGGCAATTTCTTGCCAAAATTGGCGACTTGAAAACATGAACTGGCGACAATTTTTGGGCATTTGGCGATAGCGATTTGTTTGGCGACTTTACTGTATCTTTGCTTTTTTGTTTTGATTAAATGAAAGTAAAGCAAACCTGTATAAACGCATGTTCTGCTCCACGGTCTCAAAATAGTTCATAGAGTAGAGACGGAGTAGAGATATATATAACATGCAGGATGCAGCCCCTTCCTTATGGGCCTTTTGTTACCACTTTTCGAAGCTGCAGGCTAGTTCACTGAGAGAACATGATTAGTCAGACCTGTTGGATCAACGCCTTGCTCATGGCGGGAAATATAAAAATGAGGTTCAAACGTAAATCGATAGCAATATGGATAAATATGCTTGAGACGTTAGGAAATTGATGCAAACCTGTAGAAACCAGTGTTGTGTAATTTGGGAAAATTAAGGTAATATTAAATTACAGTAAATTTTTATCAAAAAATAATAATACAATTAAATTACGCGTTTTTTCAAAAAGTAATAGTATAATTAAATTTTTTTGAAAAGTAATGCATTAAATTAAAATTACTTTATATACTATTAATTACGTAAAAATTATGTTAATGACCAAGTTTTCTAGAAAATATTTTAAACGTATATTTTTTTATTTTGCGGACCTATAACGATCAAAGTAGAAGTCAGAATATTTATCGTATTGACACAGTTTTATTTCTCCGTAGGAGCACGGTCTGTTTTCTTGGTTATATTAGAGGCACAAAAGCGAAATTGCTCAAAATTTCAAGGAAGCAAGCTAAATATTTAAAACTTCATAGTTTTCTTAAAACTTAAAAAACTTTGAAAGGAGAACACTTTTTTATTTTTTTTTAATATATAAGCGGCTTGAGCATCGCTCGTTGCCTCTTTTTTATTGACTGTTACTTTCGGTTTGTACAGACTTCCGTACCAGGTATATTCGTAGAAAATTGGGGATATTTTAAAAATAAAATATAGGAACGAGATTAGGGGTTACAATAATTCACTGTTGGAGAGAATAGATAGCTTGGGCGTATAACAGTTGTTTTAAAGTTTGTGGTAAATAGTTACATTATATGGAGAAAAAAGTCATTTGATAAAAAAGGAACATTTTAAATAACGCATTTGTTATATGGGAACAGTGATTTTTGATTTTGTAGTTGTAAGATTTTTATTGTGGAATTGACATAATTGGTGACTGGGATGAAGATTTTTTGGTTAGTTAAGATTTGTTCAGGATTGAAATGTAGTTTGTTTTGGCTTAGTGTTCTAAGTAAGATGGCTCTATGTTTGTTTAACAGTGGGCAGTGAAAAAGTATGAGTTAATGTTTGACGGAAGTAGTTAGTGCAGGGACAAATCATGTTAGGGGTTTTTTTAATCCGAAATAAATATGATTTTGAGGGGAAGTGTGTTGTTCTTAATTTGATAAGTGTAGATATGATTTTGCGTGTGCGACTAGATTTGCAAATAGATTTTGAGTATGGGTTGATGTTTAAGTCGTGGAGGGGCGAGATTTGTGTATTCCATTCTTCTGTCCATTTCAGCAAAATGATTTGTTTAATTGATTTTTAAATATATTTTTGTTGGTGTTTTTGTAGAGGATTTTGTTTTTTTGCCGTTTCGATAAAGAGTGAGCATGAGGCATACCGTTTAGGTATGGGAGTTGATGTGGTTAAGGTGTTTATTTTGTGGGCAAATCTTAGAGTTCTTTCTAATTGTAAAAGATCCAATGGGGGTATTCCTGCTTATATTTGTAGAGCTGATGTTGGGGTGGTCCTCAGAGCACCAGTGATGAGAAGGAGTGCGTTTCTGTGGAGTGTTCGTAAAGGTGGAAATGAAGAGAGTTTAACATTACTCCAAGCAG
>JAGJRO010000888.1:0-13725 GCA_022832285.1 Lepidurus apus apus | reverse complement strand
AATCAACAAGAGAATAGCAAAAGAAGCACAAGCCACGGTAGCAATAACTCCTGCGCTGAGCTCTTTGTCTGACAAAAACCCGCCTTGTCCGCCCTGTGTCCCTCCGTTGGGAAAAACCGGCAAACGGTCGCACCCCGGTGCAAGCAAGATTTTACGAGGATCGGAAAAATTGCCGTGGTACCACTTTGTCTGGGTGCAACAAGCTCCTTGTCGAGCCACGGACTTTGACTTCAAACATTATGGGTGTAATCGTTGTCGAATTCGGAATCGGGATAAGCAGCTGTGCCCAAAATAAAAAGAAAATACGCAGAAAAATAAAAAACCAATAAAAAAGGCCTATTGTAACAGAACCCATCAGATTTTAAACTTACCATGTGCTCCAAGTTCTCATTCTTTGTGTCAACAGGAATTTCTTCAAAGTCATAGTTCAGCTCGTTACGGTAATAGATGAAATAGCGGTCAATGGAAAGATAGTAAGTTGCCGGTCGTTGAAAATGCAAAATTAAAGTATCTTCCGACTGGCAAGACAAATTCGCAATGCGGGGAGGACTAGGGCCCCTCACGTCGGTCTTCACCATTACTGTATCCGAATGATCACCATCGTTTTTGCCCGTGTAAGCTCTTACCAGTATTTTGTATTCTGTATAGGGTTCTGGAGGCCAAAAAAATAAAAAATTTAGATCTCAGAAATGACTATACAAAATGATCTGGTTCACATTTTTCTATCTTTCTTACCGAGATTCATAAGGACGTATTCCAAAGTAGATGGTGATTTAAGAATTTTGACATCCGTGTGATTGTTGGTCATGTAATAGATTCGGTAACCTCGAATGATGCCACTGCGCTCTGGAGGTTCCATCCATGATAAATCAACACTGGAATCGGTGACTTCACCAACAGTCAAATTTACAGGCTTCCCGGGAGCTAGAATACATTTAAAAAATACAAATCAATAACAACATTAAGGATAGTTATAAATTATAATACAACACAAGCTTTGTTTTAATTTTCATCCCTTTGTCAAGGCAGCTCATTCTTTTTGTTCTTTTTTTACCTTCATTTTCAACACCTATAAAGGCCGTCATATTGGCCTCGACAGACAACATAAATGCTACTATAACAACTAGCTTGATAAGCCTGGCTAAATCCATGACAAAATGTGCTAATAACTGGCCTAAACACGCTGCCCAAGCTGCACGAAAATCCACGCCTAAACCCTAGCACAACACATCCTTCGCCATTTTGTCTACTTTCGTTCAGGTGTGAATGATGATAAAGGTGCAAGGGTCCTAAGAATTTTAGCCAACCTTAGAAAGAAAAACTAGTTCTAGGAATTTGCGGCACTTGTGACGCAAGTTCTTTTATGCTGTATCTTTTATGCTATAGTCAGACTATAGATAAGAATTGTAAAGCGTTACATCACCCACGAGTATCAGACTATGACAAAAGAACGAACAAATCCCGTATTGTATTTCTTCGATAAAATCTTGGCGGCCACTGTAGTGTTAAACCCCGAATATCACTATACAAATATATTCGAACGAATCTAAAACTCTTATTTCCACGTTTGACCGCCATAAAAAGAAATATGGACAGAGGAATGAAATTACCTGCCCAATTTTACCGTCAGACGCAGAGATTGAAGCTACAGCTTGCAAAGCCATGCAAGACAGTGAGGGTGATTTAGAACGCCTAGGAGTCTGTTTTGATATTGCGAGCCCTCAAACGAAGACAGACTTTGATAAAAAGCTGCAATATTCCTCGCAAGCTGCTCAGCCCACTCATGGAATCTTTGAGGACGAGGAAGCTGAAGAAATATCTTTTGCATGTGATGAAAGCTCCACTTCACTCAAAACTATAGAAGATGATGACGATACAGATCTGGCCTTGCTGAGTTCGTTGAGTAAAATTCAGGTACGAGAATTCGGAGGAAGTTCTCTTGCAGGGCCTCTGAATACACAGATTCACATTCGATCGCCCTTCATTAAGATTCCCGTAGGTGACGGATTCAAAGTGGTTCGAAAGAGCAGCCTTTGTTGGTATTTGGCAAGTTATCAAGTTTGTCTAAGCAACGAAAGGATTGTCCGCGTAACTCAGGCAAGCCAAATATCCAGATTAGGTCACCGAGAAAATAACAGACGCAGGACATCACGAAGAGAAGATGATGTTCAAGTCGGTGACTGGTGTGCATTTAAAGACAAGGAAGGTGAAATACTAAAAGAGTTGTCAGTGTTGCTAATGGGACGTGTTCTGGGCTTTCGGCTTTTGCATGGAGACAGGAAAACTCAAAACTTGAATGACTCTTGTGGGGGTCATCTGTACATGTCATCGAATTAACATGAAAAATGGAGAGATTAGGGAATGCCATGTACATCAATATGGATACCATCCCTTAAAAACTTATTTGTACACGATTCCAGTACCCGAAGTTAAAAGAGTCGAAGACGATGCTATGCTTTTTTTTCTCGTCCGAGGATCGATTTAGGATGCGAGAAGTGATAGAAAATGGGCAAAAATAATTTGTGTTAAATAAATAGACTGAAAGCATTATTGAATTTTACCCAGGTTCGAAATAACAAATTATTTTAATGTTGGTATCCTTCAATCTATTTCTTAATAATAGCGTTGCTGTTTGCAATTTCTCATTTCTTCTTTAATGATTGCCCTGTTTTATTCCTTTTGTAATCCAACGCGTTTTCGTACTGTGTGTGTTTGATGATGTTCACCTATTGCCGATGAAAAGGTAGAATAAAAGAACTAATTTCAAACGAACTTACAATTACAAGATCGAGTGTTCCTATGCCAACATTAGTCACATACATATGTCAATGCATTTTGCATTAGCGAAACTCAGGAGACTTCAACACTCGTTAAGTTTGCACATATAGGGAATCACGTTCGATTTTCCCATTATTACAAAGTTTCAGCAAAGATTAAAACAATTCATAAACAAACAAGCGAGAAACGTATTGAAGTCGCACAAAGTCAACTATACGCAAACCTCGGGTATACTGAAATTTGGAAAATATGAATGTCAAATTATGGGGAATTTGCCACTGATTTAAGGAATTGGTTACTGTGTTTTGTGAAAGGTTGCCAAAATTTAGAATGCCTTGCCAATAACTGGGGGATGCTTGCCGACTTCGGGAAACACCTACCGGTTTTGAGTGAAGAATGCCCATCATTTAGAAGGAACAAACCATCTTTTGATAGAGGTACAGATTTTTAGTGGCAACTATCGATTTTAGATAGAAAAAATTCCCCCTACTTTAGGGTCCCATTTTTTACAGTGTGTACTGCAATTATGCTTCACAGTTTTTATTTTTAACAGGTATCGAAATCTACAACATACTGTTGTTATGTAAACGAGATTCTAATTTTAAAAAAAAGCTATTTATAATATGTGTAGCTTTGAAACTTTATATTTTGTAACCGTGATTTGTAACACTGTAACCTATTTATAATCCTTGTAACTCTGCAATTTGTCAGGGTTACACAATTTTTTTTTAACTTTCGTACACCTGAAAACTGAGTTACGAACCCCTTGGATTCTCCTTAAGCGCGGCCGCTGTGTTCTCGTACTTTTTCACTTTGTACAAATACTCGCAAATTTGCGCTTTCACTGTTTTCTCGCCTACTTCGCTGGACGCTAGCATATTTTTTTTTTCTTTTTTTGCATTTAACGAAAGAAGCGAATTTTCTGATTTCCGCTTCCCCGAGGCAGTTTCACGGTTGAAATCGGAAGGGATGTCAGTGCATTGGAATGGGCCATTTAAGTTATGTTTTGCAAGAAGCGACTGCCCTTTCTCAGAAATCAAATCTAAGAAGTAAGACTTAAGGGACTCTTTCTGAGCTTCGTTACCCGGATGCTCCTCTAGCCACAAAAAGTCACACCATAGCAAATACAACGTAGCTCTGGTCAACGCAGTTACTCAGTTCCGTTCACAATAAAACGCACCCCTAGACTTTGGAGAACGTGCTGATCCCCCCCCCCCAAGGGTCCTTAGACTGGACACTATGACTGAGGGCGGGCCTTATGGACGGGCATTATGCGTGGCAGAAAGTGACAATGAGTAGCAGAAAGTGAGAAAGTGACAATAAGTAACAGAAAGTGACACTAAGTGGCAGAAAGTAACTTTAAGTTACTTTTTGCACTTTATGCCTACTCTCTGCTACTTTCCGTCACTTATTGTCACTTCCTGCTACTTTCTGCCACTTATCACTTTCTGCCACTCAGAAAGGGACAAAAAGTGGCAGAAAGTATAGCATTTTCTGCATTTTTTAGCACTTCCTGCCGTGCAGAAAATGACAATAATATTCTTTCTAGTTGATTACTTAAGAGTTACAGGTTTTTAGTCAACGTCATGTAAGTAATCGGTTCGGTGAAGGTCTTGTAAAATCTATCATCTTTCTTCGATCGTCACTCACTTTCTTATGCACACCCATTCCAATATAATAACGTACGGTACATTCGTGTTCGGTTCAAAGACAGCCCGAGAAAACAGCTTATCTATTGAGAAAGCAGCAGACGACGATACAATGCAACTTCTCCTGAAAGAATAAGCCTTTACTCGTCTGACACAATGCAAGGGACACAGTAGACAATCCAATTTTCATGCGTTATATAGACGTGTAAGCACTTAGGAATCATAAACGGTTTTTACCGTGAACAAACGTTCTTCGTATAACAGCAGAAGTGCTTTTTCCAGTTTCGTCAGGGTCGTCATCGTAATATAGAGGGCTGCAATGCCAAAACTAAAAGTAATTTTTTACGACGCCAAGGGCTTTAACTCGAGCGGGCAAAATCATTTCGCAAGCTTCCAAATCTGAACCCAGAGGCTTGCCCGGAGACAATTCCAAGCTCACCATTCTTTCTGCCGCGATAAGTTAATCAATCTACCTAGACTTATCGGCTGGAGCAGGAAATTAACGATAGAGGCCACCATTTAGATCACCACCACTCACCAGTCGTTTCACGGACTTAATTTGTTTTTTAACTGGCCCGAGTTTTAAAGTACAAACGCCGTTTGCCTCGAAAAGGAACTTAGTTAAGGAAAATTAAAAAAAAAGTAAAATCGACCTTAGTCAAAAGACAAAGTGGCGTAATTTAACAGTTAGCAGGAAACCGAAATTATAACCGTGTGGGAAATGTAAAAACTAAAAGAAAATACTATATAACAAAAACCTACCTTGCATGCGAACGCTCCATAGGCGCCAACCGTAATCAATGCGACACTTTCCTTTAAAGCTACTGTTGGATCAATAATTATGCCAGTGAAAGCCGAACGATGTCGGCAGCATCGAGATTGTCCCGCATTTCAGCTTCGAAGACCGTCCAGGAATTACAGCGCTTAATAATCGAAGGCTTCCAAGTGTTTGACCACGAAAAAACCAAAAGTGTCGATGTTCGCGAGATCGGTACTATCATTCGCTCTCTAGGTAGACTTGATTAAGCTCGGTTTCTTGTATGGAGTACAGTAGGTATTGGCCAAATTATTTTCTTAGGCTGCTGTCCGTCAGAAGCGGATTTGCAACAACTGATGTTGGAAATGGAGGCAGATGGAGGTCATACTACTGGACAAATACACTTGGATAGGTTTTTACCGATAATGACTGCCGTTCTCCAGCAAAAGAAGTTCCAGCCAGTTTCGGAAGACATGCTGCTGCGCGCGTTTCAACGCTTAGACCATGCCAACTCTGCTACTTTAACTAAGAAGCAAATGGAAGAAGCCCTCACAAGTGCAGGTGAACCTTTTACCGTGGAAGAAATGCAAGAAATGTTCACTGCTGCTTCTATACTCATGAATCCGTTAGGAGAATTAAACTCGGATCAAATTGACCATATAGATTATACTGCTTATTCAAGACTCATGCTTCAATAAATTTCTCTTCCAATGAAACCACTACACCCTGATTGGAACCCTAGCATACAGAAACGAAAAACTTAACAAATTACAATTTTGCAAAGATTGGAAGCGGCGCTTTACGATCCATCAATGCTGCTGCAGATTTCTGCAAATCTTCGGATTGTAACATCGTCATGTTCCACAAAGCCTTGGCAAGATTTAGCGTAATATTATGAGACTGCTTAGAAAAAAAATCTAATTAAACTTACGATGTGCTCTAGTCCTTCCTCAGTAGTATGATCCCTTGAATAGTTTAAGTGAATCTTTGTGCCCTGAACAGCAACAGGGGATTTTGATGAAATTACTGCAGCCAATTCCACAGAAGCCTTAACCATTCTACGTTTTACAACAAAAAGAAGAGCATTACACTCTGACACAAAACTTTGATACTATTTTTGATAGCATTCGATAGTACTGTTAATACTATTTGGTACCAATATTTTTATAGCGTTTGACAGTATTTGAATACCTTTCTTTATCGGAAAAGATGCGGCTTACAAGTCCAGCAGAAAGAGCCTCGGATGAATACATTTTGCGGGCAGTGAAAGCTAATTCCCGGGTTAAGCTATCCGAGCCTATAACTTTTGGAAGTCTTTGCAAAGTACCCACATCTGCCGCCAAACCTTAAATAGCAGAAAACTTACCTTAAGTACAGTACATATTTGAAAAAAAACTACTCAAAGTACCTAGATCCACTTCTTTTACTTGGAAGTAAGTATCCTGGGTGCAGTACCGAATGTCGGTGGCAGTAATAATATCAACTCCGGCTCCGATGCAAGCTGAATGAATGGCTCCTATGATTGGTTTAGGGCACTGTAAATAAACGGAATATAACAACTGTTAAATATAAACTGAAGGCAATAAACCTTTTCCAAAGCCGAAAAGGAATCTTGAAAGTATTTTATCTTTTGGTAAATTGTTTTGCTCTTTCTTGCGATATCTTGGTCACCCATTACTGCACCAACCAGTTCACCCACATCGCTCAAATCCAAACCTTGAACAGAGTTACACAATACTTATTTATAATCAAACATTAAAAGTATACAACGTACCAGCAGTAAAGTGTTTTCCTTTTGCAGACATCACGATAGCTCTGCAATCCTCATCATTAGCTAAGGTATTAAAACATTCTCCTATTTCCCTTTGGAAAGAAAAAAAAACTTATTATGGGAACCATTTCTACTTGCTCCAAAACTGTAATCTTGTAATGTTTGCAACTGTGCTATACAAAGTTATTGCTGCGATTGGCCACTACTTTAAAAGTTGCGTCAAACAGCTATGTGCTTTGGTTCAAGGGTATTTTCTTTTTTTTGCTCAACATATGTTGCTTAACTTGTTATCTTTCATAAATTAAATTAAAATAAATCTATAACCTAACCTCAATCAATTATTTAATAGTTATAATACCATTTGAAAAGTAAACATTTTTATCAGTATTTCAAGTTTTTTTTTGTGGGGGAAGAGTAGTGTAAGCAAGTTGCAGTGGCGAACTGGGAATTCAACTAAGGATGATGTTTACCTCCAAAATGCAGTATTCATGGCATTAAGCTGCTCAGGGCGGTTAAATTCGACATGGAATACCCACGGTACAGGAGACGTCACCTGAAGAGTTTCGAATTTGTACGAACTTGCTGTTGCTTTTGCACTTTGACTAAACATCCTCCTACTTGTCCGCCGAAAGACGCAATAAGCCGAAACACCTGTGTAAAGTTATTTGATGGATTAACAAACTTAATTTCTCATAACAAACTTACAAATTTTATTAACAAACATGGCTTCAATAATAAACGCAATTCAAAGTAAACAAATAAACTTAGTAGCTCCGCCCATTTACAGCTATGGTTTCTGCTCAGATTCACAAGATCTATTCAAATTTGGCACTAAATATATCGGTTGGAAACAAATTTCTATAAATTTTCTGGCATTCCAGTTTGTTTTGAGGTTTTCTAGTAATGAACAACTGCGCTCTCTATAATTCGTTTCTCGATCAAATGATTTTTTCATGTGACGGCAGCCTTCCTAAGCCCCAATGGACCTTAAAGGCGACATTTGGTACTACATGATTTAAGATCGAAAACTAAGCTCTAGACTGAAGTACGTGCAATAGTGGTAGCAAACTTAATGAGGAACTACAGTTTTCAAAACATCTTCTTCCAACAACAATCGAAAAGAGTCGGGGCTAGATGCCGACCGAAGAAACTTATGCAGACGCTGAATGCACAACTCGGCTACCTCGGTGAGATCGTGCTAATATAGTAAAAAACAAAGATCAGTGAAGGGATGGAACTTTTAACATTCCATCGTGTCAAACTTACTTGAAGAACTTGCACTCCGCGAGTAGTCATGACAACCAACTCGCAAACCCCATCCATCGTTACGTCCTCGTAATGAATCGACAACAAGGGATGAGAAAAGCTCTTTTGAAAGAGAACGTTCCATGTCAGTTTTTCTGATCTGTTCCCAGTTTGATTATACATAATAAGTTCCTATGAAATCAAACTACTTGAAAATACGAAACACGTTAAAAAAGAGATTACTTGTCCATAAGTTCCGAGAATTATCTCGTTTTTGCCATCCATGTTAATATCAGCAATGGTGGAACACACTACAGCGTCAAAGTTATCCGAACCAGGTAATACCGAATAACGAGATAGGCCCCATTCACTGACAGTCCTATAAAAACAAGCACTTAATCTATACTCTCGGGGCAATTAATTAACTTACTCATACACTCTTGACGGTAATAAAGTATTTGTAACCAACAAATTATAATCTTGTACATTATTACAACTCAACCTCTCAGACTCGCCACATTCTTCCTCTAAGTGAAAAAGAAAGAAAGAAAAAAAAATTACTTAGAACCTAAAAAAAAATCCCATATACGATAATAGCTCTACCACTCAAGAAACTTGAAGCCGGTATGTGAGTTTGGCACGTAAAGAACCGAACAGAACTGATAGGATTGGCCAATTCAATGCTCCATCTTTTCAAAACTTGAAGATTACTAGTGTCAGTTAAGGTTAAGCGTAACGCTCCACATTCGCTTCCCAGTGCAAATAATCTCCTTAAAAAAACTCTTGATTTAGTTCCGCAACTTGACATACGAAGTGGAATTACATGTTTTGCAGTTGAACTCCATCCATCCATAAGGCAACGCTTGGACACTCCCCTTCTAATTCCGGAAAAGTTTCATGAACGGGCACTTCAGCATAGACGTCAGGAATATTATTACTCTCTCTATACAAATGTATCCTACGATCACTACCACTGAGTAGCCATACCACCTGAATGTATTTCAGATTCAACAAATGGGAATTATGTTTCGACTAATTACTTCTTTGGAGTTTTTTCCGTCTTGTAAGTAAAAATGATATAGCTGATAGGGAATGAACTTGAGATCTATTACATAGCTGTGTAATAATTCTTCTTTCATTATATGCACGCTAAGCGAATGAACACTTTCCCCTACCTAAATATGAAAACGAATTAAATATTAAAAGAAGCCAGTTAATATTACCTTAAACGCTGTTACTCCAACAACAAATACACAATCAAGATTCGGTTTATAGAACGCGTCGATGGAAATTATATCAGAATTACCTTTTTAATACCAACAAAAAGTTTTTTCTTACTTCAAATATTTGGTAGTAATAATATTTGATATAATAAATACCAGGTAAACATATAGACTGAAGTTCCTTCATGGATGGCAATATACTTCCCTCTGAAGTCTGACTAAAACCCATATAGTAGACTGGCTTCGAAAGAGGAGCAGCAATGATAGACGTTGGCAAATCATTCCTGTCTTCGTCTTCTTTCGCGCGCAAAACACTCATGGTGTACACGCTTCCCTGGGAGTGGAGCGTAAACAAATGACAATCAACCCAACTTTGTCCAACGCCGGCTTTAGTGGTCATTTCCGAATAGTGAATAATTTGCGAATCTTACAAAACAAACTCAAAAAGACACCCAGCAACTAATATTAATAACAATATTTCTGATGATTCTTCTTTGTTTACGATCAAAACTACAGTGGCTCTCCCAATCCGTGTTCTGGAACTTCCCGGAATGCCGAAAAGGCACCGTTTTGTTCCGTTCCGCTCACGGAACGGGAACGGAGCGGCGTTGCACCGAAAATGGCAGGGAACGAAGCGATTGTTTCGGGAAATTTCAACAGGTTCTCCAGTTTCGGAACTCGGAGATAAAATGACACTAGTGTGTATTATTGTTTCAAAAACGTTCTCGGAAAACGAATGACAAACAGATGTCATTCGAGTTCAAAATTGGTAGTTGGATTGGAAATGCATTAGCTTAGGGGTGCGTTTTATTGTGAACTGTTCCGTTTACTAGTTCTTCCGTTGAACTGCTCTCGTTGACAATAAAACGGACGTTCTGCAGGTCGTCGTTCAACTGGCTGAGGGTGCGTTTTATTGTAAACGGAATTGACTAATAGCTATAGGGTGACCAAACGTCCCGTTTGGGCCGGGACAGTCCTGTTTTTTTGGCTCTTTCTTGGCTGTCCCGTTTTTTGACCAAAATACCGATTTTGTCCCGTTTTTCAAAAGAAAGAGTAAATTTACTTCCACTTTTTAATAATAAATTACTATTACTGTACTGAAGTCCTTTGTGGAAGTCATTAATTGCAGTAGTAGACCGACTGTTCAACACCGCGTCTATTCCTTGCGGATTGAACTCACCGTTTGGGCTCGTAAGACGTTTTTCCTCCCGCTGTTCTCGAAGCTGAGAAAGAGTAGAAGCTAAAAACTGGAGGAAAAAACGTCTCAGACTCCCCCTCCCCACTTTACGAGTTGGTTTCGCAACACTTGCGTATGTAAAGCGCAACGGTTGCTATCCAAAACCTTTTTTTTCTGAAAAAAAGATGTGTCCAATTTTGAGATTCAAATGTCCCGTTTTGGACTCAAGGATATTTGGTCACCCTACTAATAGCGAGTTTCACTGGCTACTCTAGAGTACTATTTTTTACTCCGAGTAGCGGCGGCGTCTTTCACTGAGCCAGCCAGAGGAGGAGTTACTCTTGTTGACGCCCTTCACTGGAAATCTCACTCCGTTTNGCCAGCCAGAGGAGGAGTTACTCTTGTTGACGCCCTTCACTGGAAATCTCACTCCGTTTCGAGTCAAAAAGAGTACTCTCGGCTACCCCGTCTTTGAAGTCGGAGTAGGATATCCAGAGTGCGTTCGTTAGCGCGGGAAACATGGGGTGCGTTTTATTATGAACGGAACTGACTAACTGCGTTCACCAGTTGGCTCAACTAGCATTTTCGCGTGGACGGGGTTCAGCTGGACGGGCGTTTTAGCGTGAACAGCTCAACGGGCGTTTTATTGACAACGCTCGTTCAACTCAGCCAGTTGAACGGCGACCTGCAGAACGTCCGTTTTATTGTCAACGAGAGCAGTTCAACTGANTTTAGCGTGAACAGCTCAACGGGCGTTTTATTGACAACGCTCGTTCAACTCAGCCAGTTGAACGGCGACCTGCAGAACGTCCGTTTTATTGTCAACGAGAGCAGTTCAACTGAAGAACTGGTGAACGGAACAGTTCACAATAAAAAGCACCCCTACTATGCACCAGGAACGCAGTTGAACGGAAGGCGGTTTTTGAACTGCGCGCCAAGCCATCCCGTTAGAGCTGTTTACGCTAAAACACCCGTCCAGCTGAACCCCGTCCATGCGAAAATGCCTGTTGAACTGGTGAACGTGGTTCTTCAGTTCCGTTCACAATAAAACGCACCCTGAGCCAGTTGAACGGCGACCTGCAGAACGGCCGTTTTATTGCCAACGAGAGCAGTTCAACGGAAGAGCTGGTGAACGGAACAGTTCACAATAAAACGCACCCCTAGTCCCCACACTTATAAACTTTTCTAGAAATAGAACGAAGCGGAGCGACAGAGGCTGACGGAAGAACGGTAGAGAACGACGTTCCAGAAAAAAAGAAGTTCCGGAACACTGCTCTCTGTTATATTTTGGACGGTATTTACCAGGTGGGTAACATGCAGCCAGGTGGGTAACAGGTGGGTACATGGTGGGTAACATGGTGGGTAACATGCAGTATAGAGGTTTACACAGTATGGTAACAAGGGTATCCTTCCAATGTTAAGGGTTTCTGACAAATCTCTCGGTCCCAAGAGGATGTGAGGGTACGAAGGCTTATATGGGGGATGGATTCCCAGACTGTGCCCATGTACCCCCATGTAGGCATTCCTAATCTACTAGAAAAAGGGTTCGAGAAGAGAACAAAACATTCACAAAACGGGGGACTGGTGACCTTTCTCTCGGGCACTCTAGGGAGTTTTGGGCTGACGTAGAGTCCTACCGGCAACGCGCGCTTTGTAAATCGTCGTGACCTTTTTTGAACTGCACTGGGAGGTTTGCGAATGTACCCTTTGGTTTTCTGGCCTTTTACCTGAATATTACTCTGGGGACCGAGAAGGTCGTCAGAAAACCTTAACATTGGAAGATAGCCCTGTTAGCATACTGTGAAAACTTCTATACTGTGATGCAGCCCTTTCCTTATGGACCTTTTGTTACCACTTTTCGAAGCTGCAGGCTAGTTCCCTGAAAGGACAGGATTGGTCAGACCTTTTGATCAACGCCTTGCTCATGGCGGGAAACATAAAAATGGGCTCAAACATAAATCGATAGCAACATGGATATATCGATTCCCTAGCTTGAATGAGCTGAACAAGCAGCGGGAAAATACAAACCATTCTTCATTCGATGAGAACTACCATTTTATTAGAAGCATAGTTTTTGTAATACGCAATCCAATTCTGCAAATATTTGTAAGTAGGGTACTGAAAGAAAATTTGAAAGAAACAAAGAATTTGAAGTCCGAAAACACCGAACGTAATTCTTATACAGGTGCATAACCATAATGTGAACAATTTCATTTACACTGTAATGATGAATATTATCACAACTTAGTTTAGATATGGGAAAATAAGCTTTAACCTAGATATATTTTTCCACGGAGAAACACAGAAGAAGGCCAGCAAGTTTGATAGTTTAATTTTCGTCTACTATTCTAATTCTACACTTCTCTTCTATCTATCACTTCCTTAAAACACGAAAAAAATTTAAATTCTTGATAATACACACTCATACTTTCAGTTATTCGCATTGTATTCTCAAAACAACACTTATCTATTCTTTAAATGTCATTTCAAACACCAAGTTCTTTGCTTGGATTTCACACAACAAAATCAAGCACAGGACAACAGTGCTCAATAGTGTTGCGTGGGGTTCGATTCTGGATCCTGGGATTAAATAGTGCACGTTTTTATTACTGTTTAAATGCTATATTCATCTGTAGTTGTCCGACTCTTTACACTCTATAGCCTCGCTTTCTAACCCAACTCTCCCGCTCTCACTTACACTTGATCTCTGTCACGCCCTCCTCACATCCGTCCTCTCTCTTCCTCGCTCTGCGACTCTTTCTCTCCTCCTCCTCTCTCTACGGCTCTCGCTCAACGACTCCCGCTCTACGATTCTCGCTCTACTCAAGGTTCGCTAGCGGTTCGACCCGCGAACCGCTACACTCGGCCTTTCCTGACAACATAAATTTTAACAAACCTCTTAAAATTTCCCAACAGACACACACTCAAAGCAATCAGAACAGTGAAAATACACTAAAAAGAAAATCACTAAAAAAACAGTACATTACAAAGGAAAAACTTCTACAAAGGCTAGATCTCGTTTAGCTACCGATTTTACAAACTTCCCGCAAACAAAAGCACGTGCCAGGGATATTTGGTTTCTTCGGGCAGAACTGCTTGTCTCCCATACACGAGCTGGAACGGCG